>UELV01001443.1:15992-27882 GCA_900490015.1 Megastigmus stigmatizans
GATCTTTTTCAGCCCTTTAAGGATATACTGTTGCGCGCGTTCTCCTACCGTGTAGTTTTTTTTTTGCAGCCGATGTATGAGCTAATGGCAGAAATGATATTCCGGCGAGAGTTGTCGAGTGTTGAGCTCTTGTACTTTGTATTTTCGGCTCTGAGATGGATATGTGCAATGTGCTAATCGCGCCTATACCAAATATTCTGATTGGAATTTCGATAACTCGGATTGTACTAGCATTTGCTTATTAATGAGTGTCTTAATTCTGCAATTCGGTAACGAGTTAAAAAATATGGAGGTTGAAATACGTCAAAGTAAATACGGACAAACACGTCAAGGCATTTGGAACGGAGTCCAAACTAATGCTGTACAAAAATTACCATAAACTAAAAAGAAGAATTTACACACTTTTAAGTTAAGAATTGGTTATGTTTGAAACCACAACTTTTCTTTGTATAGTTTTCAATAATAAAACACGAAACATTTTCCAACACTCTTGCAATACTTGATATACTCTGCTTTTAATGTAAAGTTACAGCAAGCCGGCACTGCGAGCAAGTGAAAGCTTCATAAGCCTTTAAAAAAATCACGAGGAGCTTTTAAAGAATTTTCCAGGTGCGCGCACCTCATTCCAATGTATTTTCTATGAAAATTACATTTTTTCTTTATTATGCGCTGTGAATTATGGCCGTGACTCTTCAATCGGATCGAGTATAAAACATTTAACAAGGTTTTGCTCCAGTAACCCAATTAAATAGACGGCAGTAATAAATTTAATTAATAATTATTAAATTAACAATATCCTTTTCGTTGATCCTGCCTGCGCAATATATTTTTCGTATTTAGAATTTTTATTTTAATAATGAAAGCTTTTAATTTAGCACTCGATCAACGAAACCCAAAAAGTTCTAATTGTTTTAATATTAACAATATTCTATTGGTGAGAAGTCTAGAATACATTATTCCTGTAGACAGATCCGAACAAAGCAAATAGAATTATTGGTCCAAGTATATATCGTGCCATTACGGAGAAATGTCAGCTTACGCAATTTAACAATTTACACTTGTCGCGCGAATTACATAAGTTAAGCCCTATAACTTAATTTGACTCGTAGTCTTTAAAATTTCTTTGCCAACAAAGCGGACCTCCGGGAATGGAAAGTTTCATGTACATAGAAAAATTGCAAAGTTTCAAAAGCCGCACTTGGCAGTTGGATTAATAAATTATTCAAAAAGGCAGGATGAAATACAAAAGTTCATTTTAATTATTCTATGATTGTCTGAGAGTTCCGATGGAATTATTTACTCGGTCCGAAAGAAAATATTAATACGAGGGTAGATAGGATTCGGCACGGTGGGCAAGATGCCAAGGTTCACTGGTATCGTTTAATACTTTGCTTTTTAAAAACTTCAATACTCACGCGTATATATGTATTTGAGTGCACTGTGCTCGCTTTTCACTGGCTTATGCCTTTGTAATTATTTGTTAATATGTACATGTGAATATAATTGTTACCTTACTGCTTGCTTATTCACTCTCTCTTATTTAATTCATCCTCTCTTTTATTTAATTATTTAAGTAATTAATAAAATATATATTCTCATACTTGTTTTTTATATTAAAATTCAATACATCACAATAGACAATATATTAAATTAATATATTGTCTATTGTGATGTATTGAATTTTAATATAAAAAACAATTTTAATATTCAACAACTAATCCTGGTACTGAAATTGGTAATCGATAACGAATATTATGAAAGGTAACTACTAAAATTCGAGCTAAAACGAAATTGATACAGATGTCGACAATTTTAATTAATTAATAAACGGCGAAAATTTGATGACATAGATTAGGGATCTAATATCCGCCTATCACATGTGCACGATTGAACTACTCAAACCTTTTTCTGATAATTTACTTGACTGCAAGATATATATTTTGAATCCATGTTCATAATTGAAAATCTCGACTCTCAGTGTAAGTAACAATCTGATGGACAAAATTGTCTCTAACAACGATGATACTAGGTATTTATAAACGTTCATTAACTGCATATATATAATTTTGCTGGAGAAGGAAGCTTTTATAATATTTTTCTAATATTATTTTTGCTTTTATAGAATGAAGAAGCGGCTCAAATAATATAAATTATCAGTACTGCTACAAACTTCCATCACATAATATTCTTCATAAATCGGCTAAAGCATAAAATAATTATTTGTCAAGCAAAAAAGTATATCTGCTTCATAAATCACACAATAATATATAAAATAAAACGCGATACAACGCGAGAAAAAAAAAATAGAAAAAAAGTTTCGTATATCAATAATCAATAAACTGAAATCAAATCAATGTATCTAAACAAATTGATTGAGGACACAATAAGTAGGTCAGTTACCCTGTTAAATTTTCAATACTCGATTTAAAAAACTACTGTATTATTATAAATAAGTCGAGTTACATGCGCTAATTATAGTATACTAAAAATAAAAGCAAATAGCTCTTAGAGCTTTATTATACTAGATAAAAGATGCACATCGATGAACAGTACTACGCGATAATTATAAAATATAATCAGTCGATATTATTAGATAAATACTGCGTCATTAAAAAAAATCCAGCACTAATATATCGAGCAGACAATATTTCGGTTTCGCACTGTTTTATTGAATATGTGCTAATTATAGAGATTAATAAATAGAAGCAAAAAAGGAAATAGCCTCGATAATGTTTTACAAAGGTTATTTTGAGAAAGAAGTGCACAACATTATTGGCGAGTTGTGCATGGTATATATTCCGAATTGGGCTGTACATTTTAATGACGAAAAAAAACGAGTCTTGGAATCAGAGCAAAGAGTCGTGACTTAGTTGAAATTCCTTCCATTACCTCTTGTCGTAAAATATAGAGTAGACTATGAATTCCATTTTGATGCCGTTCAATAATGCGAACCTACAATTCATCTTAATTTTCCTTTTCAATCCGTGCACTTTATCGCGAATACAGCTGATATTATTTTTTTTAATCTGGAAAATTAGATAAGTTATCGGTTTCCACATATATTTGTTTCAGAAAAAATCTATTCTTATCAATTTGCGCATAAAGCTGAGCAAACCCATCAAAAATACACGGGCTTCCTATCTAATTAATGTGCAGGAGGGATAACAATTAAACGATACTTTCACACGAAAATAATAATAAGCAATTGTTTTTAATTAACAAATAAAAATGAGCAATTTATTATTTAATACAATTTCGAAGATATGTGTGGTCAGGAAAATGTCGGTTTTGTCGGAAACACCGCAGCTTCAGAATTTGTAAAACAGTAACACAATCAATTCATCTACTCATATAAGCAGCTTTAATTTCAACAAAAATACAGCGATTCGCAAAATTGCTTCGCTATGGCGTTACGATAAAATTTAAATTGCCTATAACTTGTGCACGTTTGATTTACAGCAGGTAGGAGGATATTACAATTAAAAGTGAATGTTAACTGCTGACACTGTTCGAGTGAAATTAAAAAAAAATTAACAATCTATGTTACGGCGAAATTGACTTTTATGCTATTACATAGCTTTTCTTGCTATCGGCACCGTATTGCGCCATTATATCAAATATACTATTTGGAAATTGAATGAGTACAGAGAATTGATTCGGAACTACATGTTTTATCTCGATCTTTTTATACAACAATATTTAATTAGTTTAAGTGGCTTATACTTCAGTTTATATTATGTTGACCATTTTAACTTTGACGGAGTATAAGATACAGCTGCACGAAATACTAAAATTAATGCACAACAATTGATGAATCAAGATGTTAGATGTTCGAAAGAAAACCCGTCGCTAATTTTCCAAAACTAAAAACAATTTCATGAACCGTGAAACAGAGGGGCAGAAACTTCATCTATATACAGCGCTATAAGCAACTTGCACCGTGCAACATTTGACGTTCTCTCCCTAACCTTCTCTGTAATTTCATCGAGAGAGAGAGAGAGAGAGAGAGAGAGAGAGAGAGAGAGAGAGATAGAGAGATAGAGACGGGGATTACAACGTCGAAATTCAACGAGGTCAGTCGTCGTCGCATAGGCGGTCAGTATAGTCGGGCGACGCCGCGCTCTCGGACGTTTAGAAACTAACCGGATTGTGATGTATCCATTCGTTCGCGTGTTGGGCACTTCAATTTCGCCGATCGTTGGGCAATAATTTACAACCGCTCGTGCGTCACGCCGGTACACAACTGCACGCGCCCCAACTAACGCTGCGATCTAGACTCTATTTTTTTTTTTTAATTTTTACTATTCTCCCTGTGTTTTTTTTTCCTTGAAAATTCATTAATCAATTGGTCGGAAAGTGAATATACTTGTGGTCTTCCGTGTTTCGTCTCCGTCTGCCGAATCTTTTATTTATTTTATCTTTTTTTTTTGTGGGGGGGAAGAGGACGGCGCGTATTTTACGACTGGCGGGATATATCGGTGCTGATAAATGACGTTGATTTGTTTTACCCAGATATTTTTCGACTACGAAAATATCCGCGTTTCGAATTGAGATTTTATCTGTACGCCCATGCAGTTATTAGCTGTGCAATATCCTGTTGTGTATCCTACATATATTTCCAAAGATAATCGGAATGGGAAGTGGATACGATAATTTGCTGTATAAAACAGCATAAGCTAGTATCGAAATTCTATCGATAAATATTGTGAATGACTGTAACTATCGTGTCTATAACGATAAATTGAAACTGTGCAATGTGCAACGTAAACGTACAAATAACAAAAAAAAAAGCAATAACCATTTGCAGAACGACGTGCAAAAACTGGGTTACAACATTTGCGCATTTACATTCGCGTCCTATACATCGCAGTGGAAAATAGTCGCAGATCCGCAATATATACGTCTAGACAACAACATACCCATGTCATCAATTCAATATGTACTCCAAATGGTAAACTAAACTCTAAACTCGGGACTCGTGCACTAAACTCTCTTCTGCCGTTGCTTTTAGCACAAGTTGTATATATACGTTCCAATTGGATAACTAAATAATAATAGGTCGCGCGTTAACATTAAGGACATAGAATTCACTGAACACTGCACGTCTGTAACTTTATGTCATTTTTTCCACGTCAAAGGGAATATTGCGTTATCACAAGCGAACACAACGAAAAATCTCTTTTACAATATTTCACAGCTTTCGTATTTGTTTCAATCGTCGATGGATACCGAAGCAAATCTAGTCAAATGTAATTATGGTCGAATTTCATGCCTATTAATCTCGCGCTCCGGTGTAGCTCTACAAATGACAGTTTCACCCACGATTGGACACTTCACATTCACGAGACATTAAATCAATATATTTAGCCAAAAGAGTACAGACTAACTTGTAGTATTAAAATAAGTACACGGACCAAAAATAGATTTAAAGGATTGAATGATTGATTTCAACTATATAGTTTCAAAACTTGATTAAAATGTCTCGATTGGATACAAAGATTTGAATATACGAAACTAAAACTAAATCGCGACTATTTGCGAAAATAAACGTTAACGTGACGATCGATGTATGAGCAATTTTATAAAAAAAAATCAGCTGTTTCGAGGTTCAACAGTGGTATCAATTTTTCTAAAATTTTTTTTTGAGGCACACCTTCAGAACCAGATTTTTCTCACTCTATATACCATACAGTATACGAGAAATGTGGGAAACAAGCGAAATATGACGTGTGACACACTTTTTTTCGCGATTTTAATTTTTTCAATGTTGAAAAAAATCGAAAAAACACGTTAATATTATTACTCTCAGATGGTTTAGCTGCAACTCCATGTATACTCTGTCAAAATGGTGTATTCACAGTAAAGTTTATAAATAAGAAAATCCTAGTTACAATAAAAAAAAACTTTCTATAATTGGGTTACACATAAGAATTTGAATTTGTAACGTAAAAGTTATCGAAAATTCGTCTAAAAAGCCCGATATGCAAATAGTTCTCCCAGCCCAAATGTTATGCAAAATTGATGTACCTTGCCAAGATAAAATGTAAAAAAAAATACTTATACAATGAGCGAAAATGAGAAAAGTATCGGATAGTGCAGGTATAGAGTGCGTGGGCAAAGTGTGCGTACAGCTAAATTGCACGCATGATTGAAATCCGATGCATGAACTATGTAGAGCATAATAATGAAAATCAACCGAAAGCCGTGTAGTTGCGATATAGTAGATAAAAATAATTCCTGGGAGAAAGAACGTAAAGAGAAGAGTCGCAGCGCGTAGATGGGGTTAAATAAATTACTGGGTGAAGGAGAGAAAGAAAGAGAGAGACAGAGGGAGAAGAAAAACGTGGAATGTGTCTCCAGAGGCGTTTAGATCCGCACCAAGATTGAATTTACATGAATAAGAAATAGAATTTAGAAGCTGCATATTTAAAGCGAACTTTACGGTAACAGTGGCATCCGTTACCGAGGACGATGCTCTTACCCAGAAGAGAATCAAGCCTTTCGATTTTAATTCTATATAAAAAAAAAATATTCGACTATTATCAAAATCGGTGGATCGTAACGATTGATTTCGATTTTATAGTTTCGTTTTATCACTTAAATAAATTGGAGGGAAGAAGTGAAAAAGTTTTTCTCCACTCTTGTAGCGGGTAGTAGTATTGATTGCTTTGAAATAATGAATTCCAAATTACAATGCGAGCCTAGCACTAGAATCAATTAGAAAAGCGGTGGTACCATTGTAATTTTTAACATTTCAAGTTTAATTGCATTTAAATAAAACTTTGAGATATATTATTAACAAAAGCGATATATATTATACATGTATCGAAATAAAGAAAAAACTGTCTCCATTTGCTTTTGCAACGGTTAAAATATTAATTTACCACTCAGAGCGTCCGACTTTCAACCACACACAACTCGCAACGAATCGCGCAAAACGATTTTTCATATAAACAAACAAAAAAAAAGGAAAGAAAGATAAAGAAAAAAAAAAGAAAAAGCCCAATGATTATACCAGAAGCCACAAAAATTATTGCGTACTGTGTAAAAAATATAAAAGTTGCCATAACCCGCAAGAAACTGGAGCGTATCCAGCCAGGTGCACAAGGCTCAACTTTTATATACGCGGAACGTCAAAGCTGCACCCGAGAGAGTCCACGCCAGCACAGCAGCAGCCGCTAACAAAGTATAATAGTCCGCCCCATAACGCAATCAACGCAGATTTCATCTAAGCGCGCGCTTTAGAATTAACAATCGTAATTGAGTCAACCCGCCCGTGCACTTAGTCGCCGTTAATGCGCAGGCTGGAATCGACGCACACCCATATATATACTTATACACGCACACACACACATATATATATATAGGGATCGAGTTTAATATAAACCGCGTGGTGCGGAGAGAAAGAGTAGGGCAAATTCTCGGGCAAGTCCCGCTATAGCGTCCTCCTGCGAAAATGCAAAAAGAGACTCACTAATTGCATGCGCTCTTTTCTATTATCCGTCCCACTGAGCGCGCGCGTGACGCCGCGGTTAAGAGCTGAGATATGTGTGCGCACTCGAGGGAGGGAGAGAAAGAGAGCATTGTACAAGACCGAGCGAAATAAATTCCAACGCGCTTTACGCACAACTACAGTGAGATCGTATTTTCCGGTGTATATATATACTATAACTGAAAATTCTGCGTGTGCGCCGCCCTTGTTGTTACGGCTGCTTTTTCACTCTTGGTGGGGATTATTTGATGCTCTCGAACGCGGCTGAATTGGGCGACGGGTAATTACTTGGGTGTAAACTATTTTCGCGCTTCCCGACCGGATGATTCGGTTATGAGCGCGTATTTTAATTGATCGTATCCGCGGGGCAATTTTCTAGGATGCGTTTGTGGACCGTCAATGTTTGTGACGATTATTACAAAAAGATTTTTAATCGTATTATAGATGATAATTGCCTTTTGACACGAATGTTCTTTAGTTGAGATATTAAATTATCAATTTTTGATTATTTTACGAGGATAGGGTTATAGCTTTTAAATTAGGTTCCATATTTTCATTATAAAGTGCCATCAGTCTTTAATTATTTTCAAATTTCCGCGATTAGTTATCCGAGAAATTGGTAATATCAAAGGATAAATGGTAATTAGTTTTATCCTTTTACTCAATTTAATAATACGACTCTACAAAGTAAAGCTACGGTGGCGGGCGCACGTCAAAAGCTCATTAAGCGTGGAAATTTCTAAGGAAATCCCATCTTTATAAGAAGTAACACAAGTCTCGTTGTACTCGGCTTGTATCTATATATGTACATACACATTTATTTACCTACAATCGCAGCTAAACGTCACATTTCTTAGATTTTAATCACAGCCGTTCATTTCTCATAAACTATGTACAATCGAGAACAAGGAAATAAATAAAAGCAGGACTTTTGAAAAAGGAAGCTGCACCACTCGAAAGCAGAAAAAGGATTTTTGAGTAATGGATGCAGAACAGCAGCTGCAGGAGAGCAAAGGACGTGCGCGCAACGTAATGGGCGCACTGCCTGAAATGGAATTGAAGTATTTGAACTGAACTTTGTAAAGTGTACGGAAGCATGCTATTCTATTCCATCTCTGACTTTCCATCCTAAAACCCTTTGAGGCTTGAATCTTTTGTTCCCCCTGGGGATAACGCATAGGAATGTATTGAATCTTTCAATATATATATATACGTATGATACACGTGATATACGAATCCTTAAACCTTTCTCAGCCAAGTCCTCAGCTCTGCCTTCTTTGATAGTTTGCTAAGATATATCGATCTTCCTTACTTTCCGTATTTATTGAAGTAATCCCTAACACAATGAGATATATTAGGGGATAGTTTCCAACGGACAAATGCACGAGGCAACGTTTAGTTACAAATGTTTTATTGCTCTTGAAATGAATTGCCATTGAAAGCAGTTTTAAAATTGTTCCTATAAATTGCACCGAACAAATTACTGAATTAAAATGTAAACTTTCATTAAACGTTAGCGACTGTTTCCTTTTTCCTTTAAAATTGAACTCCATCATAATTTCAATTAACTGCTCGTGTCGCGAAACAATAAACATTGACAGACTGAAAATCCTCATTTATCCGCACTTTATTATTTCAAAACTATAGCCCGTGCAATGAAAAGTGGTGAAATGAAAAACGGAGTAGGAGCCAAAACGTATTTATCAAAAAAACGGGCGTTTTGCCTCGCAGCGCTTTCTTCGCAAGTCTTTCATATACAACTTGTAAAATTACGAATTGTTATAACTATCATTCACGGCTTAAAGTTCACGTATTCCGAATGCATGAGATTCGTCGAGTCTGATTAAGGAACTTGGGACATTCGTAATCCTCAAAGTTAAATTCAAGTGCGTACACTTTTGCATGATCAAAGGGGAAAAAGGCGGTGTGTAAAGTGTACTTGCAGAACACGTCGCCCGTCCACATATTCCTGCTGTAAATATTTGCCCTAGATGAATGGCAGTCGAGAATGTTTTTACATCTTTGCGGTGTGCAGATGCAGGTGTACGCCTATGTGTCAACCTTAAAAATTCAGTTACAATATTGCTGACTCGCATCCTCGCGCACTTCCATTCTTTTATACTCGTTGCGGCGAAATTGAACCTAAAATGGCTTGTTTATGGAAGTATATATCAGAGTTTTGCGAATCGAATTATAGCGCGCGTTTGTTTGTTTTGCGTTCGGTACCAAAATAGCCATTCACTTTGAAAATATCGCGACAACATTGTGATGCGAAAGAACTACGACAAATGTAATTTAGGATTCGAAGAAATATGCTTGATAATGTGACGATGTTTGTTTTATGTACGGTGTACCAATGAATGTGATTTTACTATTGACATTATAATAGCTTTATTTATTTGGCAAATAAGAGCTATTAATTTAGTGATCCTATATTAAACACAGATATATTAACTTATAAATATTTTTGAACTACAGATGTTTTTATATAATTAAAGTTATATATTTTTTAATATCAGATGTATATTTCACTACCATGTCAAATACTAGTTTCCCGACTGCAATTTTATATCTGTATTTATTTTTTACAATTCTAGAAATATCATTTAAACCTATACTTACAAGTTTATATTTCATTGCTGATGCGAATAGACTTTAATTTTTTTAATCGAAATAAATTATCAAAGCTGTACATATTAATTATCATACACATTAATTGATTCAAAATTTTAACCTGAAATAAATTCTTTTATAACTGAACTTTATAAATTTGAAATATTAAATGTGTCTAAATTGTAATGGTTTTACAGTAATTTTGTATACTAATTTGCTCTTTGCAATAAACTACATTTTGAAATAATTTTACATTTTAGAAGCATACGACGTGTGTGAAAAGTTTTTTTAATTAATGAAGCTTGTATAGTAGGAACTTTAAAAGTTTAAAAATATCAATTTAATTAATAAGGCAGTAAATTCAATAGTTTCAAAAAGCATTTTATAAGTTTTATTCAATTTATAAAAAAAAATATTATAAACGTGATAACAATATTATATTTCGAAATGTTTGGTAACTATCAGATTAAATCCTTTAAAGCACTTTATCCCTACTTATTCTCAAAAAAAACTTTGCGTTTATCTATTTTTAATACAAAATTATAATCTTTTCCAATAATTCCCCTACAAATTTTAAAGCATATTGAATAAAGGATATTTCCAAATTTCCAACCAAACCAATTGAATGGAACGAAGCTTTTGTAAGAAATCTATGTACATTAAAAAGCGCAGAGCTTCTTTGGCAATAACTATAAAAAACTAGTATGAAAAAAGCTCTCCATCCCTTTATTACATCATAGAGAGCACGAAAAATCTGAAAAAATGAGCGAACGGAAGCCAGAGATTTTTCAAAAAAATCATTGAAAAAAAGGAATTCTTCCACGTTAATAAAGCTCGACGAAATAAACGAAAATACTTGGCGCTGAAACTCGTAAATCCGTTAAAACGTAGGAACATTATTACAGCCGGCTAAAGAAAATGGGTCAGATGGAAGCCTATACTCCAGTCCTTCCTGATCCTTCACTCTCTTTCTCTCTCTCTCCTCTCTCTTGCCCCTAAACAAAGCAAATTATTCTATAACCGCAAAACAATGCATCGCTGCTTCATGATTCATAGGTAGGAAGAATTCGACCACGACTTTCAAAACTATAACACACACCCAAATTGGAATGCACCCGAAAAGTTTGTATGCATTCTCAGTCAGCTTCGAGATTTCGATTAAAATTCCACGCCCATCTCGCGTTTACCATAACAAACCCTGTACACTCGCGCGTAGAGTGTGAAAAAGAGAGAAAGAGAGAGAGAGAGAGAGAGAGAGAAAGGCGAGTACACGAAGGAAAAAGACAACACTGGCCTCCTCAAAAGTACCTCCAGAACCTGCGTGTGCGCATCGTTGCTCCCTGTACACACGTACACATAGCAGAGAGAGAGAGAGAGAGAGAGAGAGAGAGAGAGAGAGAGAGAGAGAGAGAACAGCAGATCAGCATCAGCAGCAGGAGCAGCGGACGAAACTTTCCAAATCCAACTCGCCCATACTAATCAGAGTATAAACAGGTACGCGCGCGGCGCGTTCGCGAAAAACTCGGCGTCGCTCAGTTCAGTGGTACAGGTCAATCACTGGTCCGTCCTATACACGCGTACACATATACACTCTTCCAAAAGCCGCAAACAAGAGCAAGAGAGAGAGTGAGAGAGAGAGAGAGAGAGGGAGAGAGACAGAGAGAGAGAGGGAGAGGGGGCAGGAGAGGAGGTAAAAGGGGGGCAAGAGGATAATCGCGCAGTGCGCTCGTCCGGTGAAAACCACTTGTTCTACTCGGGGAGGGGGAGCTTGGGTATATATATATA
>UELV01001444.1:0-11614 GCA_900490015.1 Megastigmus stigmatizans
ATGTGACTGTATTTCTGAGTAGGTGGATGTATTGTGGAGTAGGTGTGTTGTGTTGTGGCATCGGTAATGAGAAAATTGATGCGAATTACAAGAATATATATGTAGAAAGTGGCAGAATCTTCTTCGTACTTAAGCGTCATTGTAACGACCCGTTTAGATTTCGGACGAGCGCTGCTTCGGTGACCAGCTTTTACCGAGTCCAACATTGTAGCGATTATTTGTTCGACGATGTAGAATATCGATAGTTCAGGATTTTATATTATACGTTAACGAACCGTTGCAAAGAACTTGAGTAGAGTTTGTGCATTAGTAATTATACAACAGTTCCAAATATTTTGAGATTATTTATATTAGCTACAATGTTGGATTTGTGGAGAGAAAAAATTCGTACATCATCTTCGTATACTTTTATAGTTCATTAATTTGAATAGATATTAGAACACACTAAGAGAAAAATAGTATTCATCAATTCAGTTTTTAATCAATCAAGATCATGTCGTATGCTTAGGTCCAGATATAAACGGAATAACAGCTTAAATTTTATAAATAGTTATTTTTCCATTTCACATTATACCGTCATAAATCAAAAAGTTTTAAAGAGCAATAAATCCAAAATAGATATTACTTAAGTTAAAAATAGTAATAAGGTGTACCAAGGATATGCAATACAAATTATTATTTGAGTGCTCGAAATTGTCTCAGTTCCACAGCAAAGCATCCGTCCAACGCTCGTCCACCCCACGTAAACGCAATCTCTAAAAAAGTATATGTAAACCGCAACCTCGATAATTAGCTTAACCTTCGATTCATCATCCCCCATTACAAAAGTCCAAGGCAACGAAAGAAACTGTCATTATATATATTAATTCGCACGAGCCCTCCTTTCACTATATGTTTATTTTTTAATCCTCTTCTAAAAAAATCTCCATTTATATCATCAGTTTTAGTCGTTGTCGCGTTTTTTTTTTCACTAAGTTATTACATACAAACATTTACAGTTGGCTCCTCTTCCTCTCCCAAAAAGCAGCTTCGATGCGAGCAGTCTAAAGCTTCCAGTCCAGTGCTATCATACTCTCCTAGGTATTTCTTTGCCCTTCAAAGCGTATAATCAATTATACATTATATATATATGGCTACCGTGGCTCGTAGCGATGGCTGGAGGAGGAACTCCTGGTCGACTGACTCGCGGTCTGGCGTGATCTCGTTGTGCCGCAGGCTGCTGAAGCTGTTGTGCACGCTGCACGGGCTCTGTCTCAGTCGCGCTGGTGAAACTCGCTGATGCAGAGCTGACAGGACCAGGAGCCCTCGGGTGGCGAGGTCAGGGGTGGCGCGAGGCAGTACATGTGATAGCCTCGGTCGCAGTCGTCGCAGAACAGCAGCTGGTCCTGATTATTTGGGTTGGCCGGCGTTAGAATTAATGTTGTTTTGCGCGGCCGGGTTATTATTGATTTTTTTTTTGTTGTCCCGAGCCGATGAGTCGCGAGAGATGAGATATATAGCGGATAGGAAAGGAGATTAGAGATAGCCCGAACCTGAGATCGAACCTAGCTCATCACACAAAGCGTGTTTAATGTTTACTTGTATTACTGCATTTCTTGAATTCAAGATGTCCTGGTTAATTTGTAATCGTGAGAAAAATCTAATAGAACTGAAACCTGATCGCAATTAAAAATATTGACATATTCTGTCTGTTGAAGAAAAATAACAAACATTCTAGGTGTTAAATTTGAAGCGCGGACCTCGAAGAAACAAATAACATATTGCGAATTCATTTTTTAACTGTGACATTGAATTGAATGCATACAATATTGTGGAACTATAAAATATAGTAGAAATGTATGTGTGTCAAGCTAGGTTTCATTAAGTAATTAAGTTTGTTTTGAAATTTTAGGTTTAATTTAAAGAAAAAGTGGTTTTTAATTATTTGTATTGTAAATAGCGTGAGGCAAAAATTTTATAATAATTTGGGATTGATATGTATATGCATCATGCCGCCATGAAAGTTTTTGTACCTATAGAACTATATCGTCTATGAAAAATTACAAGACTGTCAAGTAATGCGATCACAGACGGCCAAAACCTGAAAAATGCCTATTCATTTTACAGTAAAAAATTATAAGTTTCAGTACAATTTACTAGGAATCTAGTAAAGTTTACTGTAAAGTATATTAATTTTTTAGGTTTTAGCAGTCCGTGATCGTATTACTTGACAGTATTGCAGTATATCGTAAAAAATTTCCTCTATTTAACTTATAGATGAACATTATAAATTAACTTAAAATCCATCATAAAGTTTATATATCAAAGAATAGTTTAATGAATTTACGAATCAGTAAATGAAAATTAAAATCTAGTTAAATAAAAGCTGTACACTCTAAATTAGCTAGTAAAATAATTCAATTTACGTACTTGCAGAAAATAACTTATTCAAATAAATGTCTACTACTAACTATTCGCTAAGTTCTTTTCGCGAGACAGAAAAGAAAGTCAGAAAAGAAAGGCAGAAAAGAAAAGGTAAAACGAGAGAAAAGTATAACTAACGGCCTCGCCATACTTACGTCATTGTCGGAGGTGCCGCAGATCGAGCAACATTTGCACTCGATGCACTGCCACCTGTACTTGCGCACAGAAACGATCATGTTCGCGGTAAATTGCAAACACGTTGGGTGTCCTACAACAAGAAGGAAGGTATTGGCATGAGGAAACACGGGAGGACAACGGTATTAAGGAACGGAGAATCGAAAAAGGTGCCCAGGACATTTATCTTGTGCCGAAGAACAGTGAACTCCAAGCTATCGATTCATCATGATTCATTATCTCATGCTTCTTTTTATTATTTTTACTTATTTGAAAAACGTACGTGTATTTTTTTTTTTTTTTTTTGGCAACAAACTGCGCCGCGGCCCTCGTGAACATCAAAGATTTGGAAAGCGAACTTCCGAATCCTCGTAAATATTGAGCAAACACAAGACGCGATATGTCAGATTCTTTCACCTTTCCTCAGCACTAAACGTCCAGAATGAAAAAAAAAAAAACAAGCTATAGTCGTCGTTTTTCAGCAAAAAGTGTCTTTATTTTCTCTTTCACTTTTTTCATAATTCTGTTTCTCTGTCATTTTTTTGTTTTTCGTTTTTTTTCGTTTTGTTTTGCTTTCGTACTTTTTCGTCTTTGATGGTGTCTGCTTCTTTTGAACATTATTATATAAGTTACCATCCACTTTTGCAAATCGATCGGAGTAATATGGTGGTAAAAAGTAATAGCAGGGCGTACCTTGGAATAGTTCACGTTCTTTCTTGCGCAGCACAATATAAACGTCGCAGTACCGCACACTCTTCCACTCTCTCGCACACATTATATAATACTATAATTATTCATATCTATTTATATATATATATATATATATATCAGCGAATTTCGTAACACACACACACACACACACACACGTACACTACTTAAAAGCTAATGAATTTTGAATTAGTTCGCTTAAACCTTAATATAATAATAATGAATTAAAATCAATATGTCGGCTAAGAGCTAAGAGTCTATGATAAAATTGTCATAATGATTAGCGATGGTACACTTGGTTGGTTTGCTCGATCCAAGCAACATTTTTAATGTTGATTAGGCGTCCGCATCAAATGTCTGTGCTTCAGTAAAATAATGGAGGACTGTTAAATGCACGGAAGTATTTGTCAATTTTCAAACGGTTGGCAAATAGGTATTGCAGTGTTCGTGTATAATGATACGATTAGAATTTTTATGCAAAGCTGAGAATCGAACAGACCAGCGGAGCGTGTGAATCTATAAATGCTGCTAATAATTATTATTATATATATCTTGTTTAAGCCTCACGGGTATTGCTTAATTAAAAAACGTCTAATATAACAAATCTGTTTTTTTTTTCTTTACTTTTTATATAACAAAGAGGAACTATTCGCTTTTGTATCGCACCGTCGCTTTAACGGCTCGAAGGTTTACCATTATCTCTCTCTCTCTCTTTCATTCTCTCTGCAGTCACTCTCTATCTCTCTTATATCACCATCTCGTCCTCTCCTTAAAACAATCGATAAAGAACAATTCAATCAGTCGACAAGCGAAAGTGAGAAAGAAAAAAAGTTGAAATCGAACGATACATCGTCAAAATATACGGTTTGTGACCCCCCGGAGAGAGTGAAAAGTTTCATATACACATTCACAGTTACTGCGTTATTATTATGCATAGTATCGAAAGAGAATTTTTGAGTCTCACGTCGTCGCTTGTTCCTTCGTTTCTTTCTTTTCTTTTTTCTTTTTTTTTTATTAAAGCCATTATTAGATTGCACAAAATAATTTTATTTTATTACTATACCGAAGCTCGACTTCTTTATAACACGCCTTCTCACTTTTTTGTTCTCTTTCCGTTAAAATATGTGACGTAGAAGGTGCATTTTTTTGCCTATACTTTTTTCTTCGATATTCTCGATCGTTGGTAATTTTTACTTCACTTCTCTTTATTGAAACTAAAAATGGCCTACGTGATACAGATCGAAAGACTAAAAATCTTTTAAATACAAAAAATTTAGCTGCGAGCCCTTGTAGACTAATCATTACTGGGACGTTAATGTAATTATAATATTCATTGTGGAAAAAAAGAAGAAAAAAATCCCAGTAATGTTAACGGGGCGACGGCTAAATACAAAAGCCACGCGCGCGTCTGTTGCGCTCGTCGACGTCATCGTATATATGCATTGGATCGATCCTGGGCCTCCATGTGCGCAATTTAATCATAATTTTTTTCTCTCTCTCCCCCCACCCATCTCTCTCTCTGCTATCCCTTTCTTTTTTTTATTCATCGTTTTCAAAACCTTTTATCCATCGTTTTAAGGGCACATCGTGTTTGTTTTTGTTTTTTTAAGTTGAAAAAGACGTATGTGTTACTCGAATGGGCTTAAAATTTAGCTTTACACGCATAACGGAACAATTATTTGATATACAACACGAATCACAGTTTCGTCCAATTAATTCGTCATATTCACTCTCTTCCTCTCTCGATTGTTCTTTCCCTCCCCCTCACCCTTTATTGTTTATTTCCTCTAAAAAACGATGAGTTAAAACAAATCAAACGTTCAGTCTTGGAACACATAAGGTTTGTACCAATATATTATACACTTCCTTTTTTCGCGAAATTAGAGAGTACGAGTTTAAAATATAAAAAAAAAGAAAATTGTATTTAATACAATAAACAAAAAGTCCTCATACTTTAATGCTCCTTGAATATATAACTTCTATGCTTTGCTTGTATTCTTTTGATTATATCATTGATTGAAGGTGCAGTGGACTTTGATACTGGAACTACATGCGTACGATTTCATCGTAGTTTATATACGCGAGATCTACTATTTTATTAATGTCTAAGAATGCGCTCGTGGGATCTGAGAGTAAAAAACCCTAATTTCATAAGCACTAGAAAAATCATAGAAAAAGTGGTAGTATATGCTTTCGCATTAAAGAACAATTGTGCAATCGAATGCTGTTTAAATCGACCGATCGCTTGTGCAAAATGAGTATTATATATACGAAAATCCGTACAAAAAGTAGGCTAATTGGAAAGAATCCACCACAAGAGCGACGTCGTATATCCGCGATAAAACTTAATGAGAAGACTTGTTGCAGCCTATCGGGAGTGAAGCGACTTGATTATTGCGTATATTTGTGTTTTTTTTAATGATTTATCTACAATTAAAACGATTCATTGTAAACTATCGATGCGGAATAAATAGGTTATATGCCGTTTTGCTGTCTTTCTTTTTTTACGATACGAGAACAAAGTGAAATTATAATGCCCGATGATTAGAAGAATCACTATATGTATTGAAAACACGATATTTTCTACGATATTTGAGCTGCAGTTCATTTTATAAACTATAGGATATCGCGTGAACAGAACCGATGGATTTTCACGCGATCATATGTTTCTCCTAACAATCGTTCGAGGCGTATACTTATTTATCTATTAAATATTTTTATTTTTCTCTCCCCCTCGAGATATATACGCTTTCTTCGTTATACAAAATCAATATTAGATTTATGTTAGATCTCATAGTCAAACTAAGGCAATGCAACACGATTGGAAAAGAAGCGGTTACGTTATCAAACTTTTCTCGAAACGAAACATTTTTTTGTTACGTTCAAAAGACAAACGAGCTGTAAAATCATCGACCGCGAAGGCGAAATGAATTTCGAATCAATCACCGAATAATCGCGGAAATATATATATATAATGTGTGTATAAAAGAAAAAAAAAAGGAAAAGCCGCGTTATCGAGCGCAAACAATGAATTTTACTCCTTTCGGGTTTTTTGTTCGTCTCGCCTTGACTAGCGCATATAATGTAAAGCTCGTAACCGTTTCATCATCTATACACAATACATAATGATTATAATTCGTGTAAATAACGAATGAATTTGTCTGATGGAATATTTTCGGTTGGTCCGGGAATACTGGCTGCGGCGTATACGGCGAGAAACTTGGAGAAAGCTTAGAAAATGAACGAGCACGTATAATTGAAAATTCAAAACTGCTATAAATTCTAGCTACATTTATTTTCTAGTTTGATTCGAAGATAATTGTTAAGCTCCGTTGGAATTCTCCTCTTTGTTAGTTGTTCAATTTAGAAGTAATTTATTATATAATGTCAAAGATATTGGAATAGTTTTCTTTACTACTTCTTTCGATTCTTGATGGTCCCCCTATTCCTGAATATAGAATATTCTCATAATGCGATTAACGACTGTCTGGATTATATATACGCAGCTAATCTCGAGTATACCTACTTACATCATGAAAAATACGTTTCGATCTACCTGTACAAAAAACAAAAGACCATCAAGCAGCGCAAAAATTCCAACTTAAACTTAACAATCACAACGCGCAATCCTATTACGCGGCATCCTACAACAAGGCGAATTCCTTTCGAGACAAAATTCCGTAATACACTCGAATGATTTAAAAATGTTGTATAAGCTTTCAATGAACCATAATAGACATTTGTATATTGGCAGTATAGATCAAATGGCATGTTAATATATGTTAAAAACCTTAAAAATTAATGCATCGATTGTCGAGATACATATTAAGGAATTTCGTCTCATCCAAAAAATCGCACGCTGCAACTTTACACAAGGGAAAAACTTGTGGAGTCTCTCGCAGATCTCGATAACACATCTTTGGCTTCCCTCTTACAATTTACACAGATTTTCATCAGAGTCTAACTTTTGCAGAATTTCTTCCCACATTTTTTCCCAAAGTGATTTAGAAAAAGTTTAGAAAACACGCGATTTACGCAGAGAAACGTAGCTCTCCGCCGTGAACGAACGCAGAATAAGAAGCCCCACAAAAACCTTATCACGCTCGCTCGCCGCGCGCGCGTGCGCGCACACACACACACACACACACACAAAAACCCCCGAAAGCCAGCCCTCAATTGTGATTGGCGCGTCTGGTGTACTTGCGCTTGACCCTCTCCTCGGGCTGGTGGTGTTGTTGTTGGTTTTGAGTCTGCTTACCTGACCTGCCGCAATCGCTGCACGAGACCAGCTCCTCGGAGCCGCCCGTCTTCTTGTTCTCCCGCGCGTCCCCCAGACAGAAGTCGCAGTAGGGCGATGGCTGTGCTGCTTTCGGCTTCTTCCCGTCCATGCCACCCGCGTGATGATGATTGCCCTGATGATGCTGGATCGGCGAGTTGTGCTCCATCGGCAGCTTAGGCGAACCACCGCCGCCGCCGCTGCTGTTGTTCTGCGTGAGGTTCCCCGTGGCCGGTGAGAGGGACGCGGGTGGCCGATGCTGCTCGTCCTTGTTGTTGCCGATAGCTGAGACAGTAGGTGAGGCTGGAGCGGTGCAGCTCGACTCGACCGGCGTCGACAGCTGTGGCTGCTGCTGCTGCTGGCCCCCGATGCAGCTGGTCAACTGCTGCTGCTGCTGAGGCGACGATCCTGCCTGCAACGGCGACTGCTGGGGCGTCGTCGTCGTAGTGCCACCACCGCCGCTGCTGTTGTTGTTAGCAGGCGGCGTCGAGCCGCCGCTGTTGCAGTTGGCAGTGCCGCCACCTCCGAGAGTAGTAGTAGTCGAGCCAGCTGTCATCGTAGGGCTGCCGCTGCCGCTGCCGCCGCTGCTGCCGACGCCTGAGTTCGAGGCGTTAGCTGCAGGTGCGCCACCGCCAGCGCCGCTTGAGCCTGAGCCGCCACCCGAGCCGGGTATAGAGGATGAGGCAGTAGCCGCTGCCGAGGGGCTCGAGGTGCTGCTCGAGGAGGCAGTGCTCTGACGACCCCGGCGCGTACCACCTGATACACACACAAACCGACCACATACCCACAAGTTGCGCTTTTATACCGAGGCCTAAGAGAGCTGTTTCTTTTTTTTGCTTTAAAACGTCAATCTCTCTTGCGTTTTTTTTTGCTTTTTTTTCGGAAAAAGAGTAGAAGAAGAAAACATACACCACGCGCCATGTCAATACACATCGAGATAGCAGTAGTAGTACAGTTCATAGGCCAGTTTTCGCATGCACGCTGCAACTCGTGTTCTCCCTTTTTTCTCTTGCTCTCTCGCTCTCTCTCTCTCTCTCTCGGTATTTTTTTTCGTAGAAAGACCTTGACCCAACAGTTTTGATTACACTAGACTTTATGGCAATTGTTCAAGTTTAAATATAAGATTGTGATATTGATTTTAAGTAATATGTAATAATTTTGTTTTAATAAAATATTTCGAAAAGACATTAGAATTTAAACAGTGTGGTCTCTTGACCATCCAATATAGAAATACAAGTATTGCTATAAAGTTAAATAATTAATAAAGAGCGTTAATTTTTTGAATAATAAAATAATAAATAACTCATATCTTTCGAATCTGTAATTTAAATTCTGAGCTGTGGGTAAAGGCCTCTTTAATGCTTGTAAAAATTCACCATTATTATATGTAGCCGGCGATTCAGTTATGCGCAAAAAAAATTATCGTATATGAGAAAGCCAATTTTTAAGCAATTACCATATTTATTAGAGTTGTATATAGACTGTCCCACTCTAATAATTACTTTTGTTCAGTTCGGTGTCGTAATTCAGACCAATGTTTGGATCATGAACGTCTGCACAATGATCGTGTCATTCGACTTTGACGTTTACTGCAATCCGTAGGTATTGTAGTAATGTAGCTCGTATTAAAATTTAAGTAATAGAAACGAACAATAAAAAAAAAAAGATAATCCTTATACGAAGAGTCGAAGTTAGATTTTTTTTTGTTAGACACAAACAAGACATTCCTACAACCAAAATGAAAAGTCGAATTAGTTGTGATTGTAATCTTTATTGTCATTCTTTTTACGGCGAAGACACAAAGTCGAAGGGTCAAAAAATAAAATGTTGATATCATAGAGCGATTTTATATCGTTATCTGCACGATGAATTCGTGTTGTAAAAATATAGTTTTTTTTACATTTTTTTAAAAATAGGTAACTTAAATTTGATTTGCAGTGTATATAATAAATTTAAGAGAGACATAGAAAACGAAGGACGTGATAAAAGACTTGTGGAGATTTGTATATTTTCTTTAAGTCTCTACGAAAAACTAAGAAAAAGATTACTGTACTTTTGTGCAGATTAATTTTACCATGCGCGGTATTAAAGTATGTGATTAGATTGCGACAATATACAGTGCTACTAAAAATATGGTAATTAGATTTAACTTTCTTTTTTCTGCTCCTCCAAAGTTAAATATCGACGGAAATATGTACAATTGCTTATTGATAGAGTTAAGAAAAAAAAAAGAGAAAAAAAAACAATCTACTATAAAAACATTCTATGATCACTACGCTTTATTACTACAAAGTCATGGATAGATTTTTCAAACAAATATCAAAAAACATGTACTTTTTTTTGTCTACGAAAACAGTAAAAATTCAAGACCAAAAGAATAGAGGTTGTGCTTTGTTTCATAAAGATGTCCACACACGTGATTCTACGAGTATGAAAACCGAATCGCCGGCACACGCGCGAGAAAGATGGTAGCAAAAAGAGAAAACAGACTTCATATATATTTACGACTAAGACAATCCGTGCATTTTCAATAAATCATTCCATCACCAGTGATTAGAAAAATAGAGAGTAAATACGGTTAATCAATCTTACTTTAAAAAAATTTCGTAAATCAGTCGAAAAACAAACAAACAAACAACAAAACGAGCAAACAAACTTGGATGCAAAATATTTTACGTTACTATATTGTATTAATTGAAAGAAAAAACTACTGCAACTTCGTGTCAAATTATGTCTCACACTCTGTTATGTATTAAAAAAGTAAAAAAGTGACATTGGCATTATATCTAACAAGCTTTGTTTTTCTCTTCGTTGAAGAAAAGTGATGATGATCGAGGGGGAGGGGGAGGGGAGGGGGAAAGAAAGGAAGAAGTAAAAAAGAAATTTGAAAAAAAAAAAAAAAAACTGTTAATGGAATGTCAGAGAGTCTTGGTAAGGAAGAAAAAAACAAAACGCCATGCAGTTTTAGATGCACGGAAAAGAAAAATAATAACTTCACGCACACGCTCACAGCAGTCACACACGTCAAACACTCGCAGCGCCAAGAAATATTAATATAAAAAATGTTTGTACATAGACTGATAAAAAAGTATAAGAAGGATTGATTGGATGAGATGAGTCTTTCTTGAATCTTTGATAATAAAAAGGTATGCAATGTAAAATGTGTAATGTGCGACGTGAAAGGTGCATCATGCTATTGCAAACTGTGTTAGAAATGTGCTGGGAGTTTTTCTTTTGGCTATTCAAATTATTTAGTATGGTTTTCACTTGAGTTATGGACAAGTATGACAGAACGAAATGTATTTTTTTTTCCTAATTTTGTAACGACACAATCTTACGGATCAATTATTAATCACGTATAAACATATAAATACAGAATTAGTAGTGTAAGAATTTAAAAGTTAAAACTACCCATTTAGACACAGATTGTAACATAAATTAACTCGTATACATTTAAGTTAACATTATAAAAATATTTATATGTCTATTTATTGAGAAACAAAGAAAACCATAAAAATAATTTTCATTCATTATTTAATTTATTATATCAGAAAATTTAACTTCATGAAAGTTTTGACTTTTATTTGATCGATTATATTTTTTATACCAGCACAATACTAAAGATTAGCATCTCAAAATGTATGGATATATGACAAAAAATTGGAAAAATTTTGAGGTAATATAAACAGGGCTGAAGTAGTGCTTCGTTATGCAAGAATCAAATAAAAACTGTATTGTTCAATTTGTAATAAACTCTTATTGCAGGTAACAGTACATATAATTCTTATACATTTTCAAGCCCTGAATATAGAAACACAAGAGATGCTTAAATATTCAGTGATAACAAAAAGAAAAAACAATACGTATAATAATCGGATAAATCGCTAATACGACGAGAAAAAGTGTAATAATAAGTAATTGTAGTAATAATTATAATAATAATATATCATTTCAACACTGTCAAATATGTAACACCGTCTGCAATACACATGTTTGTTCTCTTACAGGCTCATTTATTTTATCATTTATATAAATATATATATATATATATAT
>UELV01001445.1:0-15899 GCA_900490015.1 Megastigmus stigmatizans
ATATATATATATATAATTACGTTATATATATAGAATCGTTTTTTGCGCGATTTTATTATTATTATTATTAAGTATTATTGATTACCTGGCGAGATTCTATCGATCAGGGGGAAAATAGTGTCGCTCGCGGTCCTCGGGAGAAAAAAGTGACTGGTTCTATTCATGTTGACAATCGCTTTATACGAGCTGTTTACCATGGATGAGCTATGGACTTATTCTCCGTGATATTAAATAGTCGTGCATGATTGTAGGTAGATTTTTGGTGTACCGCAATTGGAATATTTCATTTGGATAAGGACACGCGGTGATTGAAATATTTCGAGTGCATATACCTGTTGAATCTCTAAATTCAAATTTACGTAGAATCCATGCATGATTTCTCGGACTCTTATTTTTCCCTGGAAAACAACTCTATCAGTCGTGACTGTTAATTGTTGTATCGATACAGTTATCTAAAGCTTCTTCGGATCTTTTATTATTGCACAGGGGAGGTACGAAACATATAAATACAATTTATTGTGTTTTTATACAATTTTTAATGTCGTAAATGTCGTCGTTAATGACTAGTCCAATGCTTTTCTTGATTTTCAATTTGACTAAGACTCCCCTAATAATAAAAAAATTTCCAGATAAATTTGACGGTGCAATAGATTTCATTGTTACTGCTTTGAGATGTACAATTAATATCGCTGTTGTCGAATTCAGAATTTTAGATTACCGTTTGAGAAATGTTATATTTTGTGTAAAAGCTGCTCGGCGACTGAAAGGGTTAACTAAAAGTATAGCGTATAATATAAATACAAAGTTGTGGCGCATTAATTGTTATTTAATTATTTATTGTATTTAATTGATTTTGACTGTTTATATTTTGTGTTCGATGAAAAAGTGATCGATTTATTTTGCCGATGATGTAATTTATTATTTGCAATAAACTTTAAAATGAGCCAATAATGTCAGTTCTATTATAAATATACTTGAAAACGTTGAACCCCCGTAAAAAAAAATTTGAATAAGGTAAGCATAAAGATTCGCTTGCTTATCAGATATATCCAAGTAAAACGCTCAATCATCGAACCCTTGAACATTCCTCATAAAGATTTCCAATTAAACAACATACTTAAAGATCATACTCTAAATGAAACGTCAATGTTCATACAGTAGGTAATACGAGATTAAAGGTGCATTGCGAATCATGCATAATTAAAGCTTTATAAGAGAAACGCTGTAGTCGAGTTTATATTACATTATATATGTATATCAACTGTTATGTCGTTGAAAAATTAGTTGGATATAAAGTTTATTTTGCTTTTTGATAGAGATTTAATTTTTATTTGTAAGTAAATTGTGGGGAAAGTCTTATTTAATTCACTTTTCTTAGGCACACTAGTAAGTAAGCTGGGGGGATTCTGGACCAGGGCGCTTCTGGACCAGAGAGAATTCTAGGCCAGGGAGTTCTGAACCAGAGCAATTCTGTGGGAGATTTTAGGCCCGGGGGGCGCACAATTGTACGAGAGTCCCTCGTACGTTGCATGCGCAGCAACGTCGCTGCCTCCCGCGACAGTAACGCCGGCTGCGAGCTGTGATCAGAGGAAAGATTTATCTATTAAATAATTGTAGGTACACTGCAATCAAATAGTATGCATTAATTTCCCTTCGTTTTCGAGATACGAGCCAATATTTAAAAATTCCCTCCACCTCTTTTTGAAAATTTTTTTTTCTTGCACCAGTCGATAGCTCATGCTGAGCAAGTCCCCCCTATAGTACACCCCCAAAATTTTGTTCGTTTTGCTGTATCTCGCTTCGTTTTCGAGATAAGAACAAAATTTCAAAATTTCCTCCTCCTTTTTTTTTAATTTTTTTTTTCTTAAGACTATTGGAACAATAATTTAGTAGTTTGCAGTAAAATTTTTTTCGTGTCAATTTTTTATTTGCATCGTAATAGCAATAGCTTAAAATATTCTTTGTAGTGGTGGGACAGTCCCACTGTTAACTTTTTTGTTAACAGTACAAGAAAAAAAAAAATTTCAAAAAGAGGGGGAGGGAATTTTGACATTTTGACTCGTATCTCGAAAACGAAGGGAGATTTATACATACTATTTGATTACAGTGTATGTACAATTATTTAATATAGATAAATCTTTCCTCTAATGATGACAGCTCGCAGCCGGCGTTGTTGTGGTGGGAGGCAGCGACGTTGCCGCGCACTGTGACGTTGCCGCACATACAACGTACGAGGGGTCCTCGTACAATTGTACACCTCTCTGGTCTAGAATCCCCCCAGAATTGCTCTAGTCCAGAACTCCCCTGTTCCAGAATCCCCCAGCTTATCTACTCACACTAATATAACTTTCCGCGTGTGATTAACAGTCAAGCGTGTTAAAAAAAAAATTAGTTTTTCAACTCGCAGTAAAAGAAGCAATAGACACTTTTTAGTATTCGCTATTAGTTAAGTTAGTGATTTTGTTTGAAATAATAATAAAGGTTCTCTGAATTATTTAGTCGAGGATCGCTTCATTTTTAAGCTAAACGAGATTTTTACTTTTATGAAAAACATATCGTTTATACAATACTTATACTTTATCTGATCAAATGACTAATGTACCCTTATCATGCACAACATTTTTGTGTACAATTTGTGTAAAAGTGTCGTGTGGATATGCTTTTGTAAAGGTGTACACGAACGTGTGTTTAAATTTTCGAAATATCACTTCCGTATAAGATAATTGGCAAAATTTATGAACAGTTAAAAGAATTTGTCGTATTGAAAATTTAAACACGTGATTGTTAATGTTTGTGTTTGTTGGTATATTGAAACGGCGGAAGAGTTCATTAAAAATTGAATTAGCTGGATCAGTTTATTTACGTGCGAATTTAATTTTGCTGAAATTCGTCTTGTTGACCGAGCAAACGTCGGTTGTATGGAACATATTTTTTCATGTGCTTCAATATAAATGTAAATTTCGTGCACATAGCGACACTTAATCTGTAATAATAGCGTCTTTAGAAGATTTGTCCAAGTGTAGTTATAAAATTTTGGAAGCGCACTTTAAAACTAATTCACAGGCTTTTACTGGAGATGATTTAGTGAATTTTTCATGTTAGAGATAGTTTGGGCTCATTAATTTACGTATAAGAAAAGCACACGATATGTGAAAAGTACTATAGAAAAACAAACGGATATATTTCTCTTTCATTTTGCACCTAAGCACTTCTTGGTATCTCATCTTACAGTATATAATAAGTACAAAATGTTGAATTTCGCGCGAAACAATGTAATAGTTCAAACCAATAATGCTCATTGAAAGCTTCTACACATTGTATTCCCATATCGATTTATTTATTATGATTGCATATACTGAAAAAATTCGCGCTATCGCTTATTACGCTATGAACTTTTACACTCGCCGTAAAAGTGGATATAAAAACTCCGACTATTACAATGGATTCCGCTATAATCGATCGTGTTCCATACAATCAACACTATCGTGAAAAAAAAAAAACTAGAGAAGCGTAAACAGAGCCAGGCCAGCAAGAATTTTCAAAGCGCTCTTCCGATCGGACCAAAAAAAAGAATACGACCCCATCTCTCGACCGCGTCTTATCATCGTCTCTCACCTAATCACTCGAAACTATTTCCCTTTACAAAAAAAAAAAAACAAATCGAAACAAATCGCCGAATCGAAAACCGGGTTACCTCAACCCCATCTACACGCACGCATACGCAAAAGGGCCGAGCCGACGGTGCCAGCATCCAGAGCCAGGATTCGCCTACGACGACGGGCTCTCGTCGCCAGAGCCTCGCCAGCCGACTGAAGGACACGGCCGAGAGTCTGCGCAGCCGATCCAAGAGCCGGGAGCGTCCGAGCTCGGGGGAAAAGTCACCCGGGGGCAAGAGGCCGGACTCGAGGAATCGAACGGTGACCGGAGCCGGTGGCAGTGGCGTCTTCTCCTCGACCCTCAGCCTCTTCAAGAAGAGGGAGCGGAAGAAGAGCGCAGGCGACGGGAGCACCGGGACACCCGACACCCTCGACGGCTCCCACGGCAACCTCGACAGCATCGGCTGCGTCGAGTTCACCTTCAATCAGCCCACCGTGAGTCTCGTGATCCTGTCCTACTTCCGTGTCGAATGATCATTTGGATAGTCGGTGGATGAGAATTGACGCCGATAATATCGATTACAGCAGCAGCAGCAGCAGCCACAGCCACAGCTGCCACAGCCGTACACGAGCAGGCCGAGCGGTCGGAAGGAGGACGTGATCTTCATCAGTCTGTACGGCGAGAACGACGAGTTCCGCAATCGCGAGGAGGAGAACTGCGCACTGCCCTCGGAGAGCAGCGTCGCGATACCGATCGAGAGCCCGACCAAGCAGCACGACGAGTACGACGCCTCCAGTCCACAGCAGACCTCGGCCAACATCGTCTGCACCGACGCCACTATCGAGCACCACCGCAGATCGGTCAGTTATATGTTCTCATTCCATATTATACCTAAACGTATTTGAGCGGATTTCTTTTATAAACACATTCCTGTAAATAAAATTCTGTTTATGCTTTTGGAAAAACAATAGAGGAGGAGCGAACGAAGAAGCAGAGATGGAGCGAGAATTTCATCGTCGTCGGGAGACAGTACGAAGCTTCCGGAGAGCCACTCGAGGGACTCGCAAATCTCGAAAAGCGAGTCCAGGGATTCGAGGATCGCGGCCGAGGATAGGCGAGACTCCGCGAACGTTAGGTGAGTTTGTTTCATCCTTTTGTCGAAAATTAATTTGAAATGCTTTCTCTGCATGCAAGAGCATTAATATTTACACCGGCCAAATAAATATTTATAAACGCCTGAGTTAAAGTTCCGCCTCTTATTGGAATAAACAGTAGAGTGCGGATGGACCACGAACGACAAAGAAGAAAAAAACTAAATTTAATACTAAAAGTTTCGGCTGAGGTGCATACGCCAAGTAGGAAAATTGATGGGATTCGACTCTGCGCGACTTTCCATTGTACTGGAGTTTCTCCCCGAATTATTAAAGAAGTGTAGCGCGGAAAAGTTTTGTCGGTTTCGACTCGCGAGACGAATAGAAAATTAGTTTTCTTCCCTGTGTGTACGCGGGAGGAAAAAGCGACCCCCTGATGAAACTCGAATGAATGCTTTTAATTCAAGTCTTTTATTATTCTCTCTTGTGCCAACTACTTTTTTAAAGCGCACTTTAGGAAAAAGTTGCGTTTGTCGAGAAGTAGTTTGCAAAATATTTAACCATTTTGCTTACGTTGGATATAACCGAGTTTACCTTTGTGCGATTCATTTTACAATTTGCTTAAGACTATATATTTCAGGGAAAAATTAATTTGAAAGCTTTTGTCTAAAGCATTGCTATATAAAATTTTCTTACGATGATGACAATTTCCTTTAAATTTTATGGTTTTATTTTATATTTTTTACTTTACGATCTTTTAATCTTTACGACGACCTTAAAAACTTCAAAGATGAAGCAGTAAGATAATAGGAGCAGTAATTTACAAGCAGCAGTGTTAAACTGCGAAGAAAGTATTACCCATCATGTTTTACTGTTAATTAAACAATTTACTCGAAAATTCGTACTTTGCAGTAAGCAACCAGCAACGGAGAACCGAGAGGACGCGCGGAATCAGCGGTTGTCGACGAGTTCGTCGAGGGACTCGATCGGCAAGAAGCCAGAGGTCGTCAAGCCGAAGCGCAAGAGCAAAACGACCTCCTCGTCAAAGTCCTCGGACGCCAGCCAATTACCAGCCAAAGTCGAGGTGAACGGTAAAATCCCGAAATCGTCGGATCAGCTGCAGTCCGAGAAGCCGAAGGACGAGTTGATCCTGCCCCAACAGCCGCTCACCAAAACCCCGAGCGTCGTCTCGGACCTCGATCACAACAGTTCCGAGTCCGAGCGCGACTCCGAGATCGATTTCATTCGTAACAAGGCGGAGAAGGGTGTGGAGGAGCTGCCCGACGAAAGGAAGGGACTTTGTTACGAGGAGAGCTTCGAGGAGGATCTGCCGTACGTGCCGACGACTCTGCCGCTCGAGAAGAGCGTCGCCGTGCCGATGCTGCCCGTCAAGCAGAGGCTGCAAGAAGTCAGGTACAGCTGGAGGTACCCGCTTGCTTTTTTTCTTTCTTTTTCATTGAAACTCTAGAGACAGCTGGCGGATCAGTGCCTTTATGGGGCTGAGGGGATTTTTATAGCCGCGAGCTGCTTTTAACTGCAGTTCGTAAGTCTTGAGCAAAGTTTATCGGGACGACTTGCGCGACGAGCTGTCGTCGCGTACATACATATATCGCGGAAGCCCTTTTCTCAAGTTGGAGAAGCCTTAAGCAGCCTCGATAAAAAGACATCTGTTGATTCGATTATAAGTATTCTGTTGTATCCGCCAAAGCCGTGAGGTGATTTACTCACGGATCCCTTAATCTAATTGTTCATGTTGACATGTCGATCCAATGACAATTCTCGTATTGAAACGTCACGAAAAATCTTTTCTCGTTCATTCAAAGTGTAAAATGATATCAATCGAGATGAATTTGAAACAAACCATATATACAAGTCTTAATAGCCATGAATTTTCAGAACAACGCCGATCGAAAGGCCGCGTTCAACGACGCCGATCAATCCGACGCTACTGGACGAGTTCATAATGCACACGTCGCACGAGGAGCAGCAGCGGCGCACGGACAAGATGAAGATATCGCTGCCGCGGGAGGACAGTTTCAAGCTCAAGTCGCCCCACAAGCCACCAGGTCACAACAGCTTCAGCGAGTTCGCGGGCAGAGTCTCGGGTCGGGGCCTCAGTCTGACCAAGTCGCCGAGTCCGCCGCCACTGCCGCCGCGAGCCCCGACGACGGTCCTGACGACGGTCACGACCAGTGGCTCGGCGCCTGCTTCCACCGCCAGACCGGCCAACTGGATCAACTTCGAGGAGATACCGGAGAAGAGGAAGGCGCCAAAGAGAATACAGACGATACCCAGGCTCGAGGACGACGCCAAGAACTCGCAGCCTGGCCCTGGCAATGCGGTACGATCCGGATTCTCTTATTATCTTTGAAACGGCAATGGGCTGTCTCTTTTTTTTTGTTGCGGAGAGAAAAAAATGATTGGAATAAGAATCGCTGTTGTAATTAAGAATTTTGAACAACTAAATGGTCGATATCAAAATAAATTACTTCGATCGAGATTATCGAACGTCAAATGTATCACGAACACGTTTGACGCAGTGGAAATGGCTTCAACATATACAGTCAGTTGTTACGAAACTCGTGTACACATCTGTTGTTGCAGTCGTATATTTCACCTATATATACAATACTGCGCCTATAGGCATTAATATTAGTACCAAGTAGAGGCATTGCACGAGATAACAGAAGCGTAGGGTCAGACACTGCATTTCGGCTGCAATCGATAAACTCCCGCACGCTGAAGCAGCAAAACGTTATAGCGCTGATGCAATGGAAGAGTTGCACATCGTCGTAGTCTATATATATACACCGCAGCTTTGAATGTCGCGTATATTAATCCTGCTAATATGGGTGATGTTGTCAGGGCCAGTACAGCTACGTGCAGCCGGAGGAGTGCAGGTGCGAGTGTCACGAGGAATCGAGGCGGGCCTCGCTGCAGCGGGACAGTAGCAGCGTGCCTCGACGCACCAACTGCGGCGGCAGCGGCCGTGGCGACGGCTCCACCAGCGGCGCCGGCAGCGGTGGTGGCACCAACGCCGTCTGCAACGGGGAGAACTGCACTGGCGGCGGCGGCGGCGGTTCACAAGCCAATGCCGCCTCGAGCGCCAACGCCGATCGATCCAGTATCGTCAGGTAATGAGCACGCACGGATCTTGCCCATTTTTCACCAAGGAAATTACATATATGTATATATATACATATTGGCTGTGTACTAATATTTAGTGCGCGCACGAGTTTGTATTATTATCCCGCGCGTATAAGCGTGATGCCTATACCATGTCCGCGGTTGGTCTGGTAAATTTTTTGGAGTGGTTCTTTAGTGTAAAATATGTTTGTTAAGTACTTATAGGCGTTCGGTGTACACGCAGAAATTCAATGCCGAGGTGTTTTATTCTACCTTTTTCATTGGTTTACAATCTAAGAGGCTTCATACATAAATCATGAATCCCAAATCTTCTTGTACTGAATTTCTATCCGAGGGATTTAGATTAAAATATTCAAATATTCAAAGAGGGAAAAAATGTATTTTACCCACCTAAACTTTATTGGGAAGTTTCTTTTTGCAAACGCAAAGCTATTAGTACTCCAAGAGATTGCTGGCCAACATTCAACGATGTATTTCATTCATTTATTGAAATATGCACTTTTTTTACATTATCGATAAATTCATATTTTATTCTCGTAGATTTTTTTACATTCATTATAAATTCTCATTTAATTATGTTATACATTTGAACATATTTCATGTACCCTTTCAATTAACTTGAATGTACATATTTCATTGAATCGACAAATAAATAAATCATATTTGTTGAAATTAATGTTTTATAATTAAATGTATTTTTATCATACATTTTACATCATATACCGTATTTTTCCTTGGATAATACTACAAAGTATATTATTTATATAGTCACTATACAATATACTTTTACTTACATTTATGACTTGCACTTTAATTTTATCTACTAATATTTTCATCGGATTGAAATTCCCACTTTATTTATTTAAATAATTTTTCTATGGTTAATTTTCCAAATAGTAATAGAAAGATTATGCATTTTGAAACTGCATTAACAGAGCTAAATATAATTCTCTCAATATACATTTTTACTTTATTAAAAAACTTTTTAGTAGATAAGTTTTATTTTGAATATGGTCTCTTATGAGTCGCGCAACGTGACGTTATCGAGATTTATTTTTTTTTACTGAATAAAAGGCTTTTGTTACTCGAGGAACGGAGCATTTGTGAAGATTCAAAAGTAGATTTTAGAACCTTTTGAAAGCTTTGTAAAAGATTAAGAAGAAATTGTTCGTGTCTCGAGGCTTTTGTGATTTAACTTTTCAATTAGAAAAGTAGCTTTATTCTTTAACAGTGATGTATTTAGATATATTGTAACTATAATAACGATATCAATAACTTTGTGTTGCATGAAAGTTAGAGAAACTTGAAATTATATACGAATTTGTAAATCGCATGCATTGCATCCTAACGTTATTTTCCAAATTGTATTTTTATAAATAAAATTCCTTGTAAATGAGTCATTGTATATCAAAAAGTGAATTTGGCAAATGAAACATTATAAAAATATTTTCGGAAAAACGACGACATTCGATAATAGAGGACGTGACATCTTTAGAAAAATAGATATAGTCTTCTTGGCTATACATATTATGTTGTTTTGACGGGAGCTCGGGTGAATAAAGGTGTAGCATTTTAAAGAGGCTCTTGCATTAAATCGAGATTTTTTTCCTGTTGCATATAACTAAGGAGAACTTCAACTTGTTATTGTAAGTAATCTCATAAAGTAATTTTTCAAACATTAGAAAACAAAACATTCATGTTCATGCTCAAACAAGTGACAAGCTTTACATCGCCAACATGCATGATAGCTTTGTTAAGAGCACTCAAATAACTAGTAGAATAAATCTTTTGGAGAAGCTTAGTCTTGCCAACTTTATGACCTTTATTAATAATAATCGACATGTAAATATTTTTACTGCGACCATATTATTATAATATACTATTAGGTTTTGTGACCTTTCTCTGGTTTGTAAAATATCTTGTAATAAATTTTTGGAATCTTTCAATTTTGAAATTAATTATTAATGATAAAGTCTCATAAAATAAGCTATCAATCATCATTAAGCATTGGCGCGATCATCAAAGAAATCATAATTATTGAAAAAAATCAATGACTTAAATAATAATAAATATAACACGTATCGAACATTTACAGCATTACCAAGCAACATAAATAAACTTTAACGGACGACACCAAAACGACAAAAAAAAAAATAAGAAAAGAAAACAGTAAACAACATAAACAAATAGAAACGAATCAAGCGAAAGCTTCCTAATTGAAAAATGGAGAAGGTCCCTTGCCAATGTTTCACGTAGAAAACAAGAAATCGGGGCTTACGGGGGGGTATAAAGCTCGAGTACTAGCCGCCGGTGATCCAGTAGAAATCTGTTTCTGTACTTCCAGTGACAACAGTTCGCTCGATTGCAGCCTCAGCGGCGATTATCCAGCGCCAGGTGCGGCCCATGGACATCAGGGATCGGGCAGCAACGGAGGCGCGAGACCCTTCGCCATGGACCTCGACGTGAGCTCCAACCGGTCTAGCATCATATCCCAGGAGGAGACTGAAGACGGCCAGCAGTAAAGGAGTTTTTTTTTCTGTTCGCTGCTGGATCGAGAGAGGCTGCTGATATATATTTGAGTATATATCGCGCCTGTACAAACGAGATTATTATAATACGTTGGCCGGAGGATCTTGAGCGCGGAATTATATTGTCTCGTTCGTTTATTGGAATTCAACTAAACGTGTATATGTACAAATGGGGTTTGTTGAGTAACAGTGATTTCGTATTTCCATTAACCCAAATTAATCGCAATAGAATTTTTTGATGATTAAGGATATAATATAGGTTGTGTAACGTGCAAAAAATCGTATGAGATATCGCCTGAATTCTGTATTAATCACCGTTTACGTCTACTAAGCGTCACCTATGTGAGATTCGATCTTTTCTCAGTTCGTTACAGCAGCGATACGTTTTCTTTCGATTGTGTGGATTCGACTTATTATCTAATTCTTAACAAACAAAAAAAAAGGTACATTGTTGTTGTTATTGTGATCGACCGACACGTCTTTTTGGTCGCGAACCACGACGATGACGACGCGATATATGATACACATTTTTACACGCGGACACGTGCGATCGTGCAGCTGCTCGTAATATTTCAAAATTACGATAATTCGTAGATTCGAGAAACGTATTTGGGATCTTAATTTTGGGATTTGGAGAAGCCTATCGATATTATTCGGATAAATTACTTGAGCAATAGAAAATATCAAGGACTGGTAGGACATCGGCTTTTTAATGTTTAGTTTTCACGAAAAAAAGTGTAGCTATGGCCAAATCGAAGTTTTGGTCATTAATTGGCTGTGTCTTACGTATTTTGAATATTTCTACTTCGTATACGTACAAAATTATAATTACATTAATCAATCTTGAGTAGAACGACGCATGACCAAGAATCAAATTTTAAATTGTACATAAATGTTTGTCAAGTGCTAAGCAGTCAAAATAGATCCAGAAAGCTCAAGTAGGTTACTCGAATTTACAAATTTCATTTGCCAATCGGTATATGATCGAGCAGACCTGTATAACTCGGGAGCACAGTTTAAGAACTTTTTGAGAGACGTTTTTTACAATGTTGCTCTTACGATGCACTTTACGAAAGTGCGTCCTCTTTTCATCAGTATTAACGTGTGAAAGCGTGAGACGAAATTCTATTATCCACTATTGGCGTTTATAAATGCTTCTCGTTCTTTCGGGTCGTCTTTGACTTCAATTTCGTAATAATCGTAAGAATCGTCGATGAACAAAATAACAAAGAAAAAAAACGAAAAAAAAAAGAATATAACTTTTGATCGTTGCTCGAAACGATGAATTTAAAAAAAAAAGTCATTTTTCGGACTTTTCGAGTTGCACATACCTCCATTTTAAAAACCAAATAAAGTGCGGTACGGTGAAATTTCGAAAGTTCGTTGTTAAGCATTGTTAAAACTTCTAATGTCGTAACTCGGTACAGTTTTTCGGAACTTAAGACGTAGCGAAAAAGTATTGAAGCACTTTAGGTGAGGGAGAGAGAGAGAGAGAGAGAGAGAGAAATGGAAACCAAAAAAGTCTACTAGTTCACGTAATGACTATATAAACTTCTGTGCTTTCGTTGGCTTAATTTAGATTTTTTGTTCATCACCTTTACCACAGGTTACTTTCGTCGTAATTAACAAAATTGTTTAAGTGATGCAAGAATCGAGGAAGTGAAGGATGCGAAAAGAATGTATTACCAAACTGATAATTTAGGAGTTACTTTTCGTTGATCATATACAAAAAGTGACTGCGTGAATAGCTCTGAAGGTAAAGAAGAATAAAGATAAAGAATTACGCTGCACCGTAGAGATATTGAATATATATATTATATATTATAACGTGAAATTCATCCGAAATTTTACCGCACATCACTAACGTTAAGTATTCTCGAGCAAAAAAGTAGCTTATAAAAAATAACAAAAAAACTTAAAGAATTGAGACAAAAATCAAGAAAGGGTCGTTTTCGACTGCTTCTTTTGCTATTAAGAATTTCATTGTTGTGCGATATATATTATATACATACATTAAATATAATATACTTTTGAACTTAAGTCTCGACTGATTTTTTGCTTTTATCGAACGCATACACATACGGAAATACACACATAAAAACGAGAGTAAGGATGAATAAAAAAAATAAAGTTAGAAACCAGAAAACAAAACATGTACACCATATTAAAGCTTGTGCTTAACAACCATCACGAGCCTTATGTCCCCACCGATTGTTTATTTTCCTCGTCGTTTGTAAATAGAACATTAAGGAAGAGATTATATGACAAATATATATCGACAGGGAAGCAAAAGGCGTCGTGATGATCGACAGTTTTCTTCTTCCCATTTTTTCATTATCGACTGAATCTTTAGAAACCAAACCCTTTAAGCTTCAGTTACTTTTTATTTTCATATTTATATTTTTTGATTCAGCGAAGACTGTAGTTTTTGAGTTGACGAATTAAAATACAAATTTCGATTCCTGCTCAGTTGGCAAATCTGATACTTCTCATTTAGTTCTGATGAAATCAAGCTTTCAATTAATTCAAACAATGCATTTAATTTGCATTTGCTTTGCACAAATTGACTGGTAGCTTACTCGAATAAAGAGAGAGAAAATAATTGGAAGAGTACACCGACAAAGAGAGAGAGAGAGAGAGAGAGAGAGAGAGAGAGAGAGAGAGAGAGAGAGAGGGAGAGAGGAGAGGAAGGGATGAGGCGAGCAGAAATGTTCATGGTAATTTTATCATGAGAAGAACTTGTTAATAGAATAAATAAGCAGAATATCGTAATTATTATCCTAACGAAAAAATGCTGTTGAGTAAAACTGGAAAATTATTCATGATTTTTTGAACCAACCGAGGATATCGACTTGCAAATTGTTATTGAAAAAGCACAAAGTAGTAAGATTCTCGTAGTGAGCGTTTGTTAAACCTATTGATAACTGACACGACAAAAAGACTACAATAAATAAAACAAAAAAAAACTTTTTCTATTAACTTTTCGTTAATCGTTACATATACACCAGTTTTACAAAGGCCAAAGCAACTTTTGTAAAAATTTACAACTGAAGCGTCCCAGTTGTTTCGAATTGTATAGATCTTTAAGTTTCTCCTCGCTTTTTATACAAGAAAAAAAAGAAGAACTGTTCGTGAAAATGATGGAAAAAAAAGTGGAAAAAAAGAATCAAAATGCATTTAAATGTTTTCGCAGCCACACTCAACGGCATATTTTCAATGCGCTATCTTTTGATTCTCCGCCGCTCAACATCTTTTGTCCTCGAGACGATAGCAAAAAAAAAATTAATGTATAAAAAAAAAAGAGAAATAATAAAAAATAAATAAATAACAAGACATTTTTGTCGAATCCGCAATTTCGACCTCTTTGGAGACTCTAACCGCTCGCATGCGGAGCATCAACGAGAAACTATACTGTGTTCAGACAAAAGTACTAAAAAAGAAAATCGTTAGACGTATATTAATAAAGTGTCACCGAGCTCATGAAAATTCCTCATTCATGAATTAATACCGTACGAACGCGTATCGGAATTGACGTATTAGTCTGCAGAAAATCTGTAATCGCTCCCTTTCCCATGCGTTGACAAAAAAAAAATTCGAGAAGCCGATTCAAGATCGGTTGGGAAAAGTATAATACTATTTAAACAAATTGCGCAACATCTTCTACTATCGATCGAGCGATATTTTCAAATCATTTGAAGCAATACTTAAATTAAATCTTCCCGTACAATCATAGATAATATATAAAACCACCAGCAATAGTTCATTAAAACTTGTCGAAAAGACAATAGAAAATAGTTTGATTCGTTATTTGTATCGTCAGTTTTATAAAAATATAGCTTGGTCGATAAGAAAAGGTTTCTGCATCGCTTCAATTTCTTAAAAGTCGATGGACTATTTATGCAACGATAAGAATTAAATTGAAGCTTCATTGTACTGCGATTGTTTCCTCCGTGGCGCCTGTGGTAGAAAAGTCGATTGGACTAAACGTAATAAAACACATCGTTCTAGACTTTTTATTGCTAAGCCTTTGGGGGCGTGTACCGGTAAACAGACGTTTTTATGGCAAATTTTATACCGCAATAAACGCAAGGTGAAGTTTACCATAAAACTAATTTTTGCTATTATTTAGCATACTAACGATTTATTACGCATTTCTCTGAATGTACAATATTAATACGTTCTGATATTATGTCGCCCGACTTACGTAGACTAACGATTTTTTATTTAAACTTTTTATATTATTCAAGGAAAAAATACAAAACTTTCTGTGGTTATATATTATAATATTATATACAATTTTGCGGGGAAAAAATATGAAAAGACGTGTGTTTTTTACTTTAAAGAGCAATGCAAGAGAGAAATCGTCAAAGACTCGCTCCTGAAATGACAAACAATATAGAAGTTCCATTGCCGTATTTATCTGCGTGAAAAATATTAATGCGTTGAACGGATAAGATAAGTCGCGATGAATCTTTTTTCGGAGCTCTGTATTTAAATTTTAAGCTTCGAGCATATGCGCAAGTATAAAAACACGCTGTATATTTTACGTTACGTTATCTTCTTGCGCTCGCATCAATGGGAAGCCATTTATTTGCAATATTTTTCGTAATTAGGTAACGTTTGAATCAATCGTGCATTAACAAAAAGGAAATCATAATCACGAGGAGAGTGAGCGAATAATAAAACTGAAAAAACGTAGACTGTAGTTATTTATTCATTAAAAAAAAAGAAAACAAAGAAGAATATTATAATATAGGAATAGGTTTTCTCTATTCCCCTTGTCCTTGTCACGTGCCGATGATCGAAGCTACGATTTATTAAAAGATACTTATGTACAGTCGCTATTTATGTAAGGGAGACTTTGCTAAAGCTATGGCACCTTCAGATTTTCACTAATTTAGATATTAGCTAATGAACGATATTCATTAAAAAATGTATAAAAAAAATTGTTGGATTATTTTGATTAAATTGCACTATAAATCACTTGTACTGAAAATTATTGCTATAGTTTCTTTATTGTATCATTGAATATAAAAAGTTTTTAGCACAGTTTCCCGGAGTCGTTTCTCTGGAGATCGACAATGAAGAACAAAATATGTAAATAGTGTGCGAGCACTTGAATAATACAGAAGAGTGAGAAATAGAATGAGAAAGACAATGTGAGTTAGAAAAAAGAGACAGCGAATGAGAATGGTTTTGGCGAGAGAGATTTTATCGTCGCTGCTTTTTAACGAAGGGGGAGGAAAACGTAAACAAAAATTTAAGCTAAGGTGAAAAGTAGCGAGGAATAATAAAAAAAAAAGAATAAAAAACCCGGAAACAAAAAGTAGTCAAAGTAAAGGACTTTCTATGTGTCTTCTTAAATCAGTGAAACGAAAGATTATGAAAACAGAGCCAGAGATATTATACGAGGAATGGAGATATTTGCAGGACAGAGAAATATATCGACTAATTTTTAACTTTTCTGCCTCGAAGTGTGTCATCCCATTCCCCCCCACGAGATGATGAAAGGATAAGCGGCAATTAAGCGCTGACG
>UELV01001446.1:0-18661 GCA_900490015.1 Megastigmus stigmatizans
AATACGTCGGATATGATCTTTTTCAAATTTTTTCATACCTTTTTTTAGTTGAAAAAAAGCCTTGAAAAAGTTGCTGAAAATTTGGGGTCTTGGTCGTTAATGGGTTAATGCCAATTTTTGATGGAATTCTTAAAAAAACTAGTATTATATACTAGACTTAAAAACGAATTGATATGACAAATACATTTACAAATCATTATCAGGGCTGGCGGTATACTTCAAAATACTTCAATTTAAAGATATACTATAATGTTGCAAATATATTTATATTGTGGTACAGTCTGTACAAAAGTATATGTGATGCTTTATTTATTTATGTTTATATGATTTTTCCACTATTTATATATAAGTATTTTATATGGTACATAATTAATATATTTTATTAAGAATGCTGCAATTTAACCATGACTAATAAAAAGAAACGAACTTTTTGATCATACGAGCCGGAGTAAGAAAATGTCCGAATGAAAATAAAAAGGTATTATAGATAATTATTGTAGGCTCGAAAGTAAATATTTTCAAAACTTCATAAGAGTTTCATACTATATGAGATTTTAGTCTTAGAATCAAATAGTAACAATCGAAAACTCCAAATTCGGCCACAGATTAAAAATGAAAATAATCTACTAAGTAGCACTGAGAAAAAAATTTCTTTGAAATAAAGACATCTTCATTTCGGGCGGATGATAAAATAATTTGTTAAATCAAGAAGAAATATTTATTGATTTGATGGAATATTTAGTTACTACATTGACAATTTAATAAGTAAAATAAATATTGTTATAAAAATCAAATTTTCATTGCAGTAAGTGAATATTTTATTAAATCGATAACTTTTTCTTCTTGATTTAAAAATTTATTTTATTATCCGCCCGCAATGAAGCTGTCTTTGATTCAAAAAAAATTTTCTCAGTGTGGGAATTGGTGTAATATACATTTTACGACACTCTGTGCGTAAAATTCGATTTTTTGCGCACGACGTGTGGTCAAATACTGTATATGTCCTGTATAGTATTCGCTTGGCTCGGATGTCAAACTTCACTCTTGTCATATCGGGATAATTACCTTCGCGCACTAGTTGCGTAATATACTATTATACTATGATTTCAGATGCAACGTTTCTTAGAAAAAATACACAGAGATTGGGAAAGTTTAAGTGATAAAAGAGAAATAGAGATTTTGACTCACTACGCCGACGTAGGAAAAATTATATCTTGGATGTACATTGGTGAGGACAAATACGTAGTTCATGTACAGTTTTGGTCAACGCTTTTCAACATATCTAAAAAAAATCGATGTATGAAATTGAATTTGTCACATTTTTGACCGATATTCCTGGTTTTCAAGATTTTATTTTGAGTCTATCGTTTCCACCATGTTGAACAATTATAACCTTGTTAGATTGCTCTATTTTAATTATACTAATATCTCTATTTTAATTATACTAATATACTAATACCTTATCGATTTTGTCGTTTAACTGAATATACAAAGATAGAAACTAATTTTTGAAGAAAAAAAACTCTGTCAGCACCTCGGCAATGATGTAAGCATTATGTGCTTCCAGTTTCATAAATCTATCATTCACAGAGATTTTTGTCTCCCCAATTTTGGACAAAAAAATCTCTGTGAATTGTGTATGGAATTTTATGAAAATGGAATTATTATTTTATTATTTCATTATTTTGCACAAAAAGTAATTCCTTAAAGTTTCATGAAAATCCAGGATCCCTGGTCATATCCTTGCTAGTCGACTTATCATTTTATAAAAACATGCAAAATATAATTAATATACTTACTGTTATTGAGCTACATATATTAAATATCATATTCTAAATTTGTTACAGGATCTACTTACTTTACTATGATAGTATTTTGTTTACTTCCTTTAAGACCAATTATTTTGGATTTTGTACTACCATTAAATGAGTCAAGGCCGAAATCACCCTTATATAGAGTTCAACTGTACATCGACGATGAGAAGTATTTCTACTCTATTTTAATGCACGGCTGTGTAGTTTCTATGGTCGGTCTTATTCCCCTTATGGCAGTCGACATTTTCTTTGCAAATTGTATACAGCATGTTTGTGGAATGCTGTCGATTCTTGGGTACATACATTTTGCAGCTTTATATCTCGTATGCATGGTACCAACAAGAGCATTCCATGTAATATAGTTTATAGACCCATCTAAATTGACATTTCTAATATTTTTCATAAAATTTTCCATTTATTGCATATCTAAAAAGTATATTAATTAATAAGCAACTTAAAAATTATAAATCTATATTATATACTATATTGCTTTGTAAATTAAAAATATCTTTGTCATCTAAACATATGGATTATATTTTATACGCACTGTTATCCTTCGATGCGCTATCCTCATTAGAGTTACATTTTTTGTATTTTTTATCTTTTATATTCCAGTTTGCCAAATGATATTAAATTTGCTAACTGTTGCAGTTTTGAATATAGCAAAATAGTTTAAGGTTGTACAAGCAACTTGCTAGTCAAATCAGCAATTAGCTAGGAGTAGAATCGAACAATAATTGTGGATTAAGCTAGGAAAAAATGAAGTTTAAAAAATTGGAAATTTTTTATTCCTCAATCTTTAATAAGTTACAACGTATGATCATTCAAAATATACCACTTTCACGCAAAAGTAATATTATCTAATATTTTTCAAATAGTTGCTGATTTGACTAGTAAATATCGCTTGTATCCTTATAATTGTTGTAATAAAACAGCCAAAGGTATTAAAAGTAACAAATTATTTTACTTTTAGGTATCGACTTGAAAATACTTCGAAAACTGAAATGAAGGATGGCGAATTAGATAATAAATTGTATGAAACTATGGTTGATTGCGCTTCTTTACATGAAAGGATTCTTGAGTTAAGACAATGTTTTCATATTAAACATATATGATATTCGTCCCAATTTAACCTTAGAAATGATCAAAAATGACAGTAAAAATATGTTTTAGCTTGATCGAAGACATAAGTTCTATGTTTAGTACTGCGCTCGGGTTTTTATTATTGATTCTTGTATCACTCTTGAGCATCACCGGCCTTGTGGTAAATTTATTATTTAAATTTAATCGGCAGTTATATATAAAGATATAGTTGCACTATCGGAGTACCAGTTTCCGAATGATATCCCCATTAACCTTCTGATAGCCGGCATTTTTTCTTTTGAAAAAGTGCTACTTTGGCGCAAATTTGCACTTTTCCCTTTTTGCACCATTCGCCATATGGTGTCATACCTGCTGGTGGTGGTAAGAGTAAATTTCAAACTTCATTTGTTTGAAAAATGTATTTTTGTATGTTTTTGATGTTGCTGTAAATGATTATGGTATTTCTTTTGATCAAAAATGTACCAGAAGTGATAAATTGACTAATATTATTCACTTTTTGGTCAATTTTAGCTAACAATGGCAGGGATATATGACAATGTTTTCAAATTTGAGCAAAATATTTGCATGTTTTTTTTTTTTAACTAAAATAGACCATGTGATAAATTGGTCAATGTTATCCATTGTTTATTTTCTTTTGGCAGTACCCAGGGCTAATGTACGGCGTAGATGTAGAAGAAAATAAATTTGATCCATTTTTAGCCGATTTTTACCAAAAATTTGTATTTTATGCAAAAATGGAAGGTCTACATTAGGCCAATTTGGGCAACAAAATCGTTTTCAGCACGTCAAAATATGTCGATAATGATACACCTCGACAAAAAAAGTAAAAAATTGACTATTTTCATCTAATAACGTCAATTAGCGTCATCCCGACTGTCAGAAGGTTAACTTATTTTTGACTAATTGTACTTACTCGATTTCTGATAACCGAAATCCATTTATAATACCTATTTATAGGTATAAGAAAATGGTGATTTATATACTGAAAATTAAATGGAACACGCATGATTATTGGTGTACTGTTATGAAGAAATCACACAAAGTAGTACAAACGTTTCTGCACTTTTTTACTAATTCTGCTTGAAAAATATATGTAATATATGACTAACCCGAACAAAAAATAAGTCGGTTTGAAATTTGGTTCTGGACAGGATCCCTATTATCCTTGCCAGGTACCGGTTAGTATACTGGCCGGGACCCAGTCGGGTTTGAAATGCTTTTCTGGTCGGTTCCCAATTCCCATCCCTGGTTATCTTTATATTTTTATGATTGCGAAGTTATGTGTTTGTTTGTATATCAAACAGATGTTTACTATTTACTCTTTTAAATTAAAGTATTTTGTTTATTACATATAAATTTGTGGGGTCTCGCTCCTTCCCGCGCTCCAAGGTACCTCGCGCAGTACTCGCTACGCGGCCGAGCTACACCCCGGGGCTCTCGCAAGCGGCAGGATAATAGGCCCGGTGACTATATAAGTCCAAATAGTGGCCTCCCTGAGCATCCCTAACGTATAAGGCAGGGATTGTAGACACAGCCTTACTGACGAGTCCAGTCTACAATCCCGGGACGAAACGCATCTTTCCTTTTCCGCTCTCTCATTCCAATAGAGGTACGGTCTCTAAAAATTATTAAAATTATTTGAGATTGAAAAAGCATAGATTATCTTAAAAAATTAAGGAATCTAGTGACGACAGTGACGATTGTTATGAAGAAACAAGTACTGAATTGAATAAAAATAGTTTTAATAAAGTTTCACTAAATAATAGTGACTATAGTAATAAAGATAATAAGGTTTTGCATGAATTTTTCAATGAAAGTTCTGAATAACACTGAAAATTACACGATGTAGACATAAGTAATTGTACAATAGATGTTTCTGATTAAGACTCGTATATCTCTTCTGATTCGAGTGATTTATATTTAAATTCTGATGATTTTCTTCGAATTCAGACTGTGAATTGAATTTGGTGAATAAACGTTTTGGAGTATCTCTAACAAAATTTTAATTTAAAATTTTAATTTTAATTTCACATCAGTACATCAGTGCGAATATCATCAAGTAACTTTTCAGAAAATTTCAATCTTTTCTCCATCTTATAAAATTTTTTGTTGAGGAAATTATTTAACGTTGGTGATATTTCTTCTTCATCAGCTGATGAATCACTACTTCTATTTTCTTTTTTCTTATAAGATGTGCTAGATTTTCTTTTAATTAATATCGTACTATCTGATAAATTAGAATCAGGACTCATACTATTCTCTCTTAATTTTAATGGTGATCTCGGTGTACTTGGTTGTAATGGAGTTGCACTACTAGTATTTTTGAATAAATTATTAACTGGATTATCTTAAAGAAGCAAAGGATCAACATAAATTTTTGAAAAATCATCAACCATACTAATCATTGCTGGAATATCAGCTAATTTCATTGATAAAGAAAGAGCATTTACCTCTACTATCTTATTTTCTAGACTTTTTTCTTGTTTTTGCTTTTTTTTATCAATTTTGCGGCTACTTTCTATCGTTTTTTAAGTGCTTGCAACTTTAATTGATCTAATTCTTTCAACTACAAGGTGGTGGATAATTTTTTTTTTTCAACAAGTCCTGTAATAACCTTTTATCCTCCTCATTTTCACTACATTCCATATACTTGACTTTGTATACATCATCTTTTATCTTGACCCAAGAAGTTGGAACAACAACATTTGTGCTCACTTCTAGTCCATACTTTTCTATATATAGGATTTGATAAGATAGATACGACATCTGAAATTAATGTATGAAGTTAAAATATTTTATACAATTATTTTATATAATAATATCCTAGCTACTAACATTTATGATTGTGTACCTTTTGATTCTTAATAAACAATTTGAACCTCAAGGTTATAATACAGTACTTGCACACTAATTCCAATATTAAAGAAAAAAGTATGATACAATAAATTAATATTTACCATTTTTTTATTACTTTTTTCTAAAACCTGCCTCATAAATTAGCAGCAGCGGCAACAGCTATCATAAAATAAATAAATAAATTACGGTGATAAACAAACTTTTTTTGCATATGATATGTAAATTGTCTGGACCGAACTGCACATGCGCTTTTGAGTAAAAGTCGGGACTGTGACCGAGATCCGGCCAGAGAAGCGTTTCATACCTGGGCGGGAGCCGACCAATTAGACTGTACGGTTCCTGCTTTCAAGTTTGTTTAGCCCGATTTGATTTTTGTTCAGGAATATAGAACATAAAAAAAATATTATATTGTTTCTTGTATGCGTTTAAATAAAAAAGCTTTGTATCATTAAATCTTTTCTATACAATCCTGATTGCGGTGTATGAGCAAAAAATTTTAATATTTTTTAATCTTTAGGTTCTTATTAAATGGGGAAATTTAAATGAGATGATACGATTTGGAATGTTTACATTTGCTGAGTTATTCCACCTGTTCTGCTATAGTTATCATAGTCAAGAACTGATTGATCACAATAATAAATTATATGATTCTATGTGAGTATTGCAGTCTTATAAATTTTAAAAAGTTATAACAAAAGTTTATATAATATTACATTGACTTTATTATATTAAATATATTTGTAAATAAATAATAACTACAATTGTAATATGCATATTATAATACGCAAAATATTTACATTTCTCATATAAATTGATATTTTTTCAGGTGTAATTCTGGATGGTATAAAGCTTCTATTCGAACACGAACTGTTATTCGACTGATGCTTTTACGATGCTTAAAACCATGTTTGATAAAATGCTTGATTTATCCCTTGAGCATGGAAAATTTTACTTCGGTAAATATAACATTTATTATTATTCTAAATTTTATATAAGTCATATAAAATTTAATTTATTTATTCAAGGTTATGAAAACTTCGTTTTCATATTTTACAGTCATCAAATCATGCAGATATTAGATCTTTTAAGCATGAAATCATCAAGTTAAGAAAAAGAATGAAAGTTAATAAATTATTTTCGTGTTAAAAACGCACCTATTTTTTAATGTGCAATATTAATCTTTAAAATTTCACTATTTTCGATAATAAATTTTCTTCTGCATACAACATTCGATGTTTCACTTACTACAAGCCGCTTTCATGCTTCTGAAATGAACAATCTGACATTATTATTGAATTAAATACAGATTACTCTTACACTGTAGACAAGTCTCGTAACTTAAATTCTTAAGCAAAATTATACTTTAGATACTTTAAAAAGAGACGTGATTTTTGCGAATACATCATTTCATCACCTGATATTACTCCTATTAGGCACATTGTCGTTATTTTAATATAAAAACTATTCTGAACTCAATGCAAATGGAAACCCCCTCTAAGCCAGTATTAAAATCTGTGCTTAAATATTAATAATCAAAATGTACATACAGTTATAACTTTATAACTTTAATTCATCAAAATTACAAAAACGTTATTCTACCCGTGCAGTACATTATCTTACATGTTTTAAATTATTTAAATTATGTGAAAAAAATACAGTGGATATATTCAAGTCTAGAATGAATTTATAATCAATAAAATTTATATTACTGTAAAAACTGTAAAGTCAGGCCACGTCAGCCGTATGCTGTATTCATTATCTTCTTTAGCTATGCAAATTCATGAGGAAATATTAATAACATGCGATAGTCGGTGTAGTGCTTACGAAGCGTGAAGTCTTCCCATGGAAAAGCATATACCGCATGAGGGACAAAAAACACAGTCACTGAAAGCTACTCAAAGAGTTTGCGAGATAAAGTGAAAATTTATACTTATAATAACTATAGCATTTTAATAAGAATGATGGATAAAGAAGTGTGTCGTTTCTGGGCGTGTTTCGTTTACAATAGAGTTTTACTCTGTTCACGTGGAATATGGCCCTATCAATGTTTTTCATTCAGAAGATTATCACTATGGTTGTGGATCATCCAGCAAACTATTTTGGCAGTATATCGGGTATTATTCAAACTATGAGTTTACATCACTTTTTTTTGTAAAATTTGCGTGTTCGGAAGGCCGGTTAGCTTTTTTGTTTCTAATAAGTAAAACTATATTTCTATGAGCCTATTTTCCTTTAATACTAAATTTTGTTCTTATGCGTTAAAAGAGATTTATAATACTAATTTTTGTTATCAAAACTTAATGTATTTACTAGCAATATCTTGACTGAACTGTAATGTATGTAAGAAAAACAAATATTATGTCTTATATAACTATTTGTTTCAACAAAAATCAAAACTATTCATATTTTATGAGAAATCAATATTTGCTTGTAAAGTACGAAATAATATGTTAATATATTTCTATCTATGCTAGATTTTTAAAGTAAACAGAAGCGAGATAGATTTTATAACAGAAGCCATAGTATCAAATCTATTTAACTTCACTGTTTATTTAAAATTTGGTAATGGCATTATTAATCAACAGAAGGTAAAGTAAAAATACAATTATTTGTAGATATATGAAAATGAAATCATCCTGATTGAAAAAGAACATATGGATTTGAAAAACACCATGCGAATTTTATATTGTAATTCAAGGGGAGAATCGATATTGATATTTTGTACAGCTTTTTTTACACAAATATAAGAAACAGCACTCTTAGACCATCATTGATACAAAATCTAATATGCATATTTTCGATCGGGAATTTCACTTCTCATATTAGCAACATACTTTATAGCTTTAAAGTTGTACCTTTTTTAATTTTCCTCATAGATGACAACTATCTACGAAAAAGTACAGATTTGGAAAAATACAACCAATGAAGTTGACGCTCAAATTTTATTTCATTACACTGGTTTAGGGAAATATTTCGATTCCCTACCTTGGTGTAAGTGTTTAAATTATTATATTATCGAAGTGCAATAAAAGTTATCAATTAATCTAAGCATAATAATATATAAAGAAAGAATAAAAGTAAATAAAAATGGCTATCAGAAATAATTTGTAATTAGCATTAAAATTTTACAGATTTAGAAGCTTGCATCAAATAACATATAGCTAACACATACTTTTGTTATATTCCTATCAAAACTTATTCATTAATTATAACTATCTTAACGATAAACCCGCCCAAGAAAAAGAAATTACCTTAACAAAATTATAGCCGGAATATCTATATTAATAGTTCCGATGTAGTCTATCCAAATTCATAACTTCCTCAACAAAAGTCTTGATACACGCCAATAGCGAAATTGAATAGATTATGTATATCAATAAATTAAGTCTTGGGTAACTAATTTTACATTATTCAAAAGTTATACATTATAGCTACTTTGGTAATTGAGATTACTGATATACTAGAATTTTATACCAAACTCTTAAAAATACACGTCAAAGTCTAAGAAAAAGTATTACTTAATGCTAAATAGTACTAATAAACATTATTTTTTAGAATTTTTTGTTAAATTTTATTTTAACACAAGTTACCCCATATTCTTAGGCAACTTACGCCATATATTAAATCAATTTACTCCGGGTATAGGCAGTCTAAAAATATAGTTATAACTTTTTTATAATTTATTAAAAATATCTCGAATAAATTAGAAAACATGATTCAGGTCTATATTACTTCAAAGTGTTATTGGCTATTTTTTGATTGATTTTATTTGTTACAAGAAATATTACAAAATGAAAAAAAAATAGGTCTATTATCCCCAGTCTTCACTACTTATTATTGCAAAACTGTATGATTACATGTAAATAATAGTACATTACGCAATTAGTGGGCGAAGGAGATTATCTCGACGAGGGTGAAAATTGTCGCCCGAGCGAAACGAGGGTGACAATCACACGAGTTGAGGTAACCTGAGCGCACGTGTAGCGTGCAATATTTTACCATACATCATGCGCAAAGGCCGATGTTGTACGCGTATGCGTTGGCAAAATCGAACTTTGCGCACGGAGTCTGGAAAACAATCTTTTCTGGTTGGTTCAGACAAAGTAGGAAATGATAATATAAGTAATTTATACAGGTACAGCTTACTTCAATACATTGGCATATATGCTCGTTTTTCTAACACCAACAATTCTGTACGTCACAAATCCTTGGAACGAACCAAAAGGTTTACAACCTCTTTTCATGGCCGAGTTTCACGACGATCAAGACAAATATATTTTCTTTTTCCCGTTACATGCGTATGTGGTAGCGATAGTTACTCTTTTACTTCTTCTGTGGATGAGTACTTTCAAGATTAATTGTATCTATAATCTATGCGAAATGGTCACAACTCTCAGGTAACTATATCATGATTATTAATTTTTAATATAATCGTCATTTTTCGTTTTTATATATTAGGTATGTACTCACATACTGTTTCGCTTTGATTGCACCTACAAGTCATAGTAAATATCTCAAAGTAACTTCAAGAATCATCGTCAGCATAAACTGCATCTCTACGAAAACCTGTATCTTTGCCTGCATATAGACATATATGAAGATCTATGAATAGACCTGTTTGTAAATGCACAAAAGGTATTGTAGCTGTTTCACGGACAATCTTCATGTAATAATCCATGTTAATCTGAACAGATGTAATTCGCGTAAATGTAAACATTTCATCAAAATGGTGCCATGGGATAGGTAGAACTTTCTGATTTTTCAATTAAACGCATAATTATTGAGCTACTGAAATTACAATAATCAGCTAATACTTCGTCCACTTTTTCCTGTTCCACTGTGACGGTAAAAACTGAAGCAGGTGCTAAATGATTGACGTCGTCGCATATACAGCAGCTAGAAGATCGTAGAAGAACGCACAAAAATACTGCTGCTACTTAGAGTTTGACAAAACAAAGAGCTTAAAAGAATTTATAAGAAAAATGCATAGAAACTTATTAAATAAATATGTAAAATTAAATCAAATAAATGAAAAAGTCAGTACTTCGTCATGCATCAAATTGTAAAAAGTTTGAAAAACCGTTTTTTCATGGATTTATTCAGAGAAATTTTATAATTAAATTAAATTAAATAATTATTCATCTGTTAAGAATGGCCACTCAGTTACTGACGTAAACGCGAATATATATATTGAACGACACTTTGGCTAGTATACTACCAAGTACTGGGCAGGGATTTTGGGGTGTAAGACACTACTCACTGGTATTTAGGAAGACACTCTTTATTCTTTTTAAAGCAATTACACATAACAACCATCCTTTAGCCTAAACGGGTACATTCGGTCGCACGAAGCGTTTGCGCTCGGTTGGCTTCGACCGCCCGGGCCGACGCTATCGATGGATCTGCGCGTCTCGTGATGCTCGCTCAACGCGCCCTGCGACTCGACTCGAACACTACGCTAGTCAGTTGACACATCCATAAATCAGTGTTATAAACTCCATAATTATATATAATACTTTTAATAAAAAAAATGAAAAAATTACTTATACCTTTAAATTCTCTCCTCTATAATACGATATTACCATTTTATAGAAAAAAATTTCAGAATACCCTCTGTAAATAATTCTCCGTGTCTTTTATTCAGTGAAAATACTTGTAATACATATGATTCTTGTCTATAATGTTAAGAGATTTGTAATCCTGTATTATCATTGATTGAAAAGTCAAGCTAAAAGAAGACTCCAAAGAGGATGGAATGAAATGATGTCTTGAGAGAAACGTATAATATACCTACATCATCATTTAACGTATAAAAAAATTAGTTTATTTTACGAAAAATTTGATTGACTTACTTGACAGGAAGTGTTGTAGTTGCCACACGTAGAAATCAAAGTTTTACCTTTCTTATCGATTTCCGATGTGCATGATTATCGATTAACTTTCTGGACAAAAAAGTTAAGTCATTGTTTTACGTTTGGTATAATGAGTGTTTCTTGTGTAGATTATGTACTTTACAATAAAAACTGACAATATATATTAATCGAATATATTTATTCAGGTATTAGTATACGAAACCTTAAAACTTAAATAACAAATGTACAATTTAAATGTGACACATTGCTCATGTAAGTAGATATGCTCCATGTGCAGTCAGACAGTATCTAAGTAGTTATATTGTAATTTTTATTGATTCGTGATCTTTCTAAAATGATTAAAATGTTTTAATTATTTTTAATAATGAAATAACGAATATGCATTTTGTAGACAACAATGGTTAAGGTTATTGTTAAGCACTACAAAATAATTCAATATTAATATTTGTACAAAAAAAAATGTTTTTCGTTTAAGCTGAATGCATTTTGTAATTATTTTTTTAGTTTTTCTGATCTTCTTTACGAAACCCATTAAAGTATTATTTTTTATTTTTATCTACAATAAATGAAGTAGGTATTTCTACCTACTTCACTTATTACTATACATATTTCCTTCCTCTTTATTAATTGAAACAAACTTTAATAAAGGAAGAAATTATGAGTCACAAACGAAAATGAAAGAAAAGAAAATTATTCAACCAGAAAGAATACCTATTAAGAATAAGTCTGATGTATTTTATCATTGAAAGAAAGAAATATCTACCGTATCTGATGGATAGTTAAAAAAAGATATAATTGCCGCATACTTGCATCTTCTTTTACTCATTCTACGTTACGTGAATTTTTAATTTTCATTTTCTTAATTTTCTCACCAGTTAAGATGGTTAAAATTTTTAATATTAAATATTTTGACTCGCTGTAAACGATTGTATTTAATTCAACTATACCTATCAACGGTTTAATGGGAATAAAAGAGAAAGAGTATAGAGACAACATTAAATAAGTTTATATGCCGCATATACGTATGAGATGAATGCATATACCTACTCGCTCAATTTAAAACATCTTTAAAATTTAAACGTGTGCAAATGTTTGAAAGACAGTGCTTATATACACGATTTTTTCAATGAAACTCCATGAAATATTTTCTAAATCACAATCATCACAATCATAAAAGAAACCAAGATTCGCTTGTTCAAAATATAAATCTTGATATAGCTGCATGTCACAAGTATGGAAGCCAAGTCCGTAGCTCAATGCGCATAGGTGTCTCATTAAAAGTAATTTGCATAAGTACCTACCTTTACTGTAAGACATAAGAAAATGCTGCTTAAATTTGTAGCTAGGGACTTCAAATACTTATAGAATATGCGTACATTAAAAGTAAGAAAATAGTATAATAACATCTCTAATAATATGGAACCTTCTTTAAGTGTAATATATCGATCGTACCATTAAATGCGCAAGTATAGAAACACAGACTGAAACAAAATTAGTCACCAATCACTATAACCATATAAAAAGTGTATCCTCGTAGGAGAAGTTCATCCTCTTTCATTTCGATGCTTCTTTCTGGACATAATGAAGGAAAAAGAAAGTTACTACATTCGTAAATATTACAAATCAAACAGAATGGCTCTGTTCTTGATCGGGCAGTGGCCATATCAGTCTCAGTCAGTGGCAAAAATTATTACATATCTTTGGATTTTTCAACATATCAGTATTATGTTACCCGAAGTTAGTACTCTTACCAATTTGTATAAAAAAGTATAGACTAAATATTTGTAGAACTATTAAATTTTTATAAAGATTATTTTTACAGATAATAAGGTTTGTGGAGATACGAAATAATATCGATTACGTCATTGAAAGCTTCTGTCCCATTACTTATAATATTGCAGTTGGAATAAAATTCGTCAATGGAATTAATAACAAAGAAAAGGTATAAAAAAAGTACAAAATTAATTTACATGCTACAATATAAATTATTAAAATAAATTCAAAGATTTGTGTATTCTTAAAACGTTTTATTGATTGCAAGTGCACTGAGGAATAAATTTCTTTGGTTCAATAAAGATTTCTTTGCGTTCGGTTAAAGAAATTTTTTTTTATCCAAAAACTATTTATTTTTATTCGAAGAAATAATTTTTGTATCTAAATAATATTCAAGTACTGTTTAAACCAGAATGTATTTCTTTGAATCAAAGAAACCGTGTCTTTACGATTTATAAGTATGCAAAGAACCCTTCATTGATTTAAAAAGCTTCTTTATTTCAGTGTGATACACATTTTTCCTTTATTTGATTATTCTTTCTACAAATGATATCATAACTTTAAATTGACTAGTCCTTAAGGTATTGATGAGAACGATGACAAGTGATTTAAAATTATGTAAAAATAATAATAAAGGCAGTTTACCTCTTAACGGACGGGCAATTGATCAAGACCCAGTTTCTTATCATTTTCCCATTACATTTTGAATATTGAAGCAATAATTTGACTTCCAATTGTAAGTAAATTTCATTCGCTACTATAATTTAGGTACTAATTGACTAATATCTATTTTGTATGTATTACTCTTAAAAACTTTTTATTTTATACAATGCTAAATTTTGATCAAAACTGCTCCCATGCACGTATTTAAATGTCACGAATAAAAACTGCGCTCTAACTTATTTTTTTTCTAAAACAATTATTATAAATTTATATTGCATTTAATAAAAGATGAAACCTTAATGTATAGTACGTAAAAACTTAGAGTGAATAAAAAATTAAGTTATTATTTCATTTATTTCTAAACATAAGCATTCGACGAAGATATGTTATAGTCGGAAAGATTCCTACCTTACCGGTTGTGGCATTATCGAATATATAAAGATAGAGGTTAATTTTTGGAAAAAAACACTCTGTCCCACTTTGGTAATGAAGTAAGCATTATGTGATTCAAGTTTCATGAAATTCCATCCACAATTCGCAGACATATTTATCCTTGACCATTTCGGAGATAAAAATTGCTGTGAATTACGAAAGAAATGTTCGACAACTGGGTGACATGTGGGTGGAATTTCATGAAACTTGAACCACGTAATGTTTACATCATTACCAAAATGGAAAACAGAGAGATTTTCCAAAAATTTAATCTCTATCTTTATATATTTCATTAAATTCAAGAACCGGTAAGGTATAAGCGATTGAAAGCCCGGCCCGTGGTGGTACTCATAGATAACTATAAAGATGGAATATATAGCTCGAATTTGAATCAGAAAAAGACAAAATCGTTTTTCAAATTATCGCTAAATAAGAAAAAAAAATTAATTTCGGGTAGTTAATTAATAGTCTTTTTAGTTATTCAGATCTACACAATGTAATCGATGATATATCCTCGGTTCCGTATAAGGATGAGAGCTTAGAACCCGTTTCCAAAAGAAAGCATTTTTCTTTTGACTTTAATTCAATAGCAAATGATGGGTATAAATAATGAACTTATCGTCGCTCCGGAGTAAGAAGAGCAGCTGACAACACAGAAACCCTTTTGACAAGGGGATATCTCGCTAACACCTATTTTTTCCAATTTCAAGACGGTGTAATTTGCTCAATTTACGTATGGATATTCGTAGGAAATATTACATTCTAATTGTACCAATCAGTCCAAATTGAAGCATTTTTAAACAATTTCTACGTAGATCGCAGTCGAGAGAAAAATAGGCATTTGTGAGTTTTTCTAATTTTCAACCGGATTCTAAGTTGTTTATTCTTAAGTTGTATCCTTCTTAAGGAGCGATGTTATGTTCATATAAACCGTAATTGTTTTTAATAATTTTTAATTCAGCTTAATTTGTTCGTAGATAAAAGCTATACTCGATCGAATACAAAGCGATTGGGATAGTCTGACGGATGAAAAAGAAATAAAAATTATATCAAAATACGCCACATTTGGAAAAATATTCACCCTTGGATATATATGTAAGTAAATAAATGTACTAGATAAATACACTAAATCTAGTTGATAAACAGCAGAACTTATTGTTAAAAATATGCTTACAAATCATAATAATATTGATCAGGAATTGAATAGTGCCGTGCGCTTAAGAATGTGCTATGATCGGAAAGATTCCTATCTAACCGGTTTTCGCATTTGACGAAACTTATTTAGAGACTAATTTTTGAAAAAAGAACTCACTATCACCACCTTGGTAATGATGTAAGCATTACTGAAGTGGTGACAGGCTTTTTTTTTTCAAAAATTAGTCTCTATATCTTTATATATTTCGTTAATTGCAGAGATCGGTATATATGGTATCCTGTTTAAAAATCCCTCCTGGATTACAGCTGGATTAAACTAGATTTCCAGGCTGGAATTTCACGTAAATCCTGGTGGATATGCAGGATCTGGATTATTGCAAGTAATTACTAAAAATTGAGGTTCACGAAGATTTGATGCCCATATTCGGTGTAATCATATAATCATCGGATTATAACACCCAAACCGGGAAATTAAGCTCGCATTTTCGAATTTTAAACTTTTTTTAAATTCAATTAAAATACCCAAAAATCGAATCTGAAAGCTTAATTCCCCAGTTTGGGAGTTATCATCCGCAATTAAAGTATTGAATATGTGAGAGGATAATATGTCCATAACATAAGAGAAATCCAGACATGCCTTGTTAAAGTTTCAAAGGAGGACGTCAATGACACCTTACAGCGACATAAGCCATCGTCTAGCCCTAATCACACAGAAAATTTTTTTTAAAAAAGTTATCCGTACAAACTATGAGCAAACCGAGATACCTATACGTTGTTAAAAATTGAAAATTAACATGGGTGATATTATATAAGACATCGGTGTCTGACTATACTCTGAACGTATCTACTAATGTTCTTTACCTATAAATATGCTACCCATATTACTTTTCAATTTTGTGCAATGTATGTTTCGATTTATAGAATTTATAGGGCTGATTTTTTAATAAAATTTACTGTTTGGCAAGTATTATACGATGATAGAAGTCGCTAAGATGTCAGTTTTGAGGCTAAAATGCATGTGTCGTTGACATCCTTCTGTAACATAGATACGTAGTGTATGTTTAGAAATCGATATCTGGATATACTCGGAATTTCTCTACTTGTTTTGTATATCTACAGACACAACCCATGTTAAATTTCAATAAAGCATAATACTAATAGGGAAAACCTTAGTTTCCCTTCGGTCTAGACAACTAGTTTATTTTTACGAAATATTTCTTATTATGAAATTTATACATTTATGCAGTTTACTAACGTATGCCATTCAGCGAAAAATAACATATATCGTGGGAATCGTCCTTTACTATAAGCCTAAAGACGTATGTATATATTATTTATTCAAAGTCTCTGAAACGTCGTGGAAATTGGATATAAATTTACCATTTTTTATAAATTATTTGTTTACGACTGATCATCTCGACTTATAAAGTACTATACTCATATTAACGACGTTAATAAATCTACTTTTTCGGTATTTATTCGCTTTTATTACAAAATGAGCATTGCAAAAATAAAAGAATATTCTAAGTCGTACATGTATAACCCATAAATTATATTTTCTGTAGATATGTGTTGTGGTACGGCGGTAATTTACTTGTTTCTTCCTATTACACCTTTTGTTCTGGACGCTGTGAAACCATTGAATGAATCAAGACCGAAACACTTAATTTACCTAGTCGAATTCTTCGTCGACGAAGAAAAGTACTTTTTCTACTTTTTAGCGCACTCCTATGTAACAACCTTGGCGGGCCTGATGCCAATTGTTGCTACCGATACATTTTACGCCTGCACTACACAACATGCATGTGGAATGCTTTCCATACTCGGGTAAGAATATTTTTTCCACTTTTAAACTAAGCATTTAATTAAAATATAAGTATTAAACTCGTAGTGAAAAATATTTAGAAGTCTTTCTATAAAAAAGTATACACCTAGGGTTGTCGGTAGCTAGTCCTGAAACCATCAGATGTTTAACTTTTTTTAATCTGGATTTTTCAATTAAAAACTTCGAATAACTTGATAAAACATTGAAATGTATAATCCATCCGAATGTCGACATCTAAACTGAGGGGCTAAGCTTCAATACTGGGTTGTTGCCAATATTCATAGAAAAGGAAGAGATTGAAAACTAATTTAGATCCTGCATAAATACGAATTTACTTTGAAATAAAATCCTTTAATATATAAACTACGAGAAAATACACTAAATGATTAGTTTAACAATCTATTTAAATGAACAGACATCGTTCTTTCATTAATTTGAATTAAAATATTAATCTATTGTATATAGCAATATTTTAAACTTTGGCCCCATTCAAAATGGGTATCTACCCGTAACCGATTGAATCGTATCTTTGAATGCTTCACTTAACATCTGGCCATTTCTTTTATAAGAGTGGAAGAATTTATAAGAACTTATTCGAAGATTTTTCTTTTAAATAATCTGAAGATTGCGAAAAATATGCAAATCTTTCAGGACTAATGCTTTTTAATATTTTATACGCTTTAATTTCTGTGAAAGCCGACGTCTTGAAAGGATTAATAAGAAAAAGGATGTTGATGGAAAGGCAACGAAAAATCCTTATCAAGAAATAGTTTCTTGTGCTATTCAGCACAATAAAATTATTGAGTTACGTAAAATTACTACACTAACTTTACTCTATCTTTTTATTGTGAATCATGTTTTTTATTTTATATTCTTCTTCCAATTTATAGATTTTATGAAAACATAAATAAAACTTACAGTGACTCGTTTTTCTTCATTATGGGTCTAAACATGGTTATCATGAGTTTTAGTGGAGTTTTGGTAATGATTTTTTATTTATCTATTATTTTTAATAAAACAACATAGCATTAGTAGAAAATTGTCTAGTCTTATCGAGACACCCATAACTTATTTAACGAGACAATTGATCACAATATGTTGTAATAGATTAATAGAATATCCCGAAGGGCACAGTTCCTGATCAGACGTAAAATAAATAAATAAAT
>UELV01001447.1:0-10359 GCA_900490015.1 Megastigmus stigmatizans
TATATATATATATATATATATATATACCGTTTGAGCATCACGAGTATTGGGATATCCCCTATGGTATAAGCGTGGTGGTGCAGGCATGAAAGTGACGCGACCTGTTTGTACAATAGATTACACACAAAATCCCCGACGCCTCATTTTACACATACTACGACTGTTTCGAAATTAAATTATAAAGTTTCGCGTCAGGCGATATCCGATTGCATCCTCTTTAATCACAATGAAAAAGAATAGCTGATTGTAAGAAGGAGGGGTGGATATCTGATTATGCGCGTAAATTTTTGCAGGTAATTAACTGCTGCACCGACGAGCGCACGATCTATCTTATATATAGCGCTACGGAGGCCATCTTGATGAAGTCCATAATGAATTTTTAGCTCGGCAAGAATCTCCGCGGCTTTAATAAATCGCCCGCTTGAAAAGGAAAAAAAAACCTGAAAACGAAATCTCTCGCTCTCTTTGAGTAAAAGGCTAACGAAGCGTGCGTAATTTCGTCTATCATATATATATGTGTATATATAACTCGCTGTTTTCGCCGAGAGAGCGTTATACTCGAACTAGTCGGCAGAGAGATTGTTTTTCAGACGATCGCGGACAAACAAGGAAGATGTACGCTCAGGGAGTTTCTTCCGTCCGAACGAATTATACCGATGCAAAGTCACGCTGACTGTATATATATATATGTGTGTATACGTATATATAGAAGAGTAGGGGATTGTCATTTCACTGTGCACACTCGTCTGCCTGATCATCTGGCCGAGCGGACGCTAAATAAAAGAAAGGCTTGAATGGGAATTCAATTTTCTGTCTTTTGCGAGTGGCACCCGAGAGAGAGAGAGAGAGAGAGAGAGAGAGAGAGAGAGAGAGCGGACTAAAAATAAAGCCGTCCACTTGCGCCAGATCTATTCTTCATTCGGTTGCAGGCGGCACTGTCTGGGAAGCAATTATCGGAATTTTCCTATTACACGCACTTTTGTATGTTATTATTTTTTTTTTCTGTCATCGCCTTCGTTCCCCTCTCTGTCTCTCTCTCCGCTCCTCGCTGAACGTTATCGTCAGATTCTTTAATTGCTCGCCACTTGAGGGCCGTACAGCTTTCATTGTTAATTTATGCAGAAAGAGAGAGATTTGATGGCGGGAAGCGCGTTTAAGCGGCAAAATGTAAATGTTTGGAGAGGGGAGCTTGAGCTTGGCCAAAAAGGGGAACGAGTGCGAGTTCATCTCGTATTGTGTAGCTCTCGCGACGGAATCTAAAAGTTACATAAACATCGGAGAAGCTTTGTGCCGAGCGGTATAAGCGCGTTTATCGGTCGAACTATTATGAAGATTGACTACTACTGGCTGTACGAAAAGGCGGAAATTGAAAAGCGCATAAAAAAGAAAAACTCGCGCCAGTGCGCTTTTTTTTATAACCTTGTAGCTTTCGAGCGTTTTAGCACTTTGTTCTTTTCGTAAAAGTGCCGCGCCCTGCCGAAAACTTTTTAAACGCTCCAAGTCCATAAAAAATCCATTCCTGGTGCACGATGAAAAAAATTTTGCATATAAGGCCGCGCGAAGACTGAGTGGATTCGACGGGAGAGCCTTTGATAGTTATACTTGCAGGATGTTCCGTTAAAATGAAGAAATTTCAGTAAATTACGTAGAATAAGAAATCGTGTGTATTTGGCGCATTATTCGTTATAAGAGTGGTTGGCATTTGTATAATTCTGAATTCCGCTTGACTCTTCGCTTGGTTGCACGAGTAGCTGAAATATTAGCTTTGAGGTGGTCTTCGTAAAAGTAGAGAGAGAATTGACTTGAGGGTCTTTCTCCCTCTCTCTTTCTCTCTTCCAACTTTTGAGCGTCGTCGTCGACGAGTAAACAAAAGTGTTTGCATCAGAGTCACTTTTCGTGATAATTTGAGAGTTTTTATTTTGAAAGCCCTTCCGTTGCAGCTCCCGCTCGCCCTACCGGAATACGTAATTTCACAAGCGTTTGGAACAGTTATTATGGATCTTTCCGATGTAACTCGGTTTTCGGTCAACAAACAGGTAAACAACGATGAATCGTATGTTTTCTGGAACAATAATGCAGAATAAAATAATTTATACCTATTTTACTTTATGTGTCTTCGTGCGAGCATTTTTCATTATGTTACATACATTTCCAAAACATTTCATTGTTTTTTATACATATTTTTTTGAATCAGGGGGCACAATTTCACCATTGTACGAAGTAACACAATTTTATATAACAATATAAAATTGAATTCAATACAAAAGTATAAGCAAAACATGCACAACAAAATTTCATCTGTTTTTCAACCATACATTTATCCATTAGGATTTATAAACAAAATAGAAAAAAAATATAACGAATAAAAACATCACTTAGAGGAGACGATACTAAAACATCTGCCATTATTACAGAGGCACTCAAACCCTTAAAAAATATCTGCGTAAACACAAACCAGCTCCCCGATACTTTGTGCGAATTCGAACCGACAATATACTGCATACATACACATATACGCGCGTAAATATTCTTTCCACTTGGTAGTGACGAAAAAAGCGCTTTGTGTGCATTCGTAGCGACGGGCGCGCGGTGATACTTTTTCAATTTCAGTATCTGCCACGGAAACGATTTCCAGTTAATAATTCAAGCAAAATGGCCGTGGCGCCGGAGCTATACAGTGAATATATATATATAGAAAAATTTAACTCTTTTTTTCGCGCCGCTGCTGTTCGCACGCGAACAGGAAAACCGTATATATACCGCCTGTATAAACTCGTCGTCGGTCGCGAAAGTGTAAATTTTCCGCACACGGAGGCTCTAGCCTACCGTCAAATTGGCTGCGCTCGCGCGCGCGAAAATAGCAGCCAGCGGACTGAATAGACTCTATATATATATATATACCTGTACACCCCTCCGCAACAGAAGTTTAAAAAGCCACTTATTCCCCCGCCGACTGATGAAATAAAAAACGACGCAAATTCATATACCCGGGATTAAGCGTATGCGTGAATTAAAAAAAAAGAGAGAGAGAGAGAGAGGAGCTTAAGCGCAGGGACAAGAGGGAGAAAAAAAGGGAATAACGAGTGCATATCCGCAGGGGCGAGCGTTAATACCGGAAGCAGTGAGGCGCGCGGGTAGAGGCAATCAAGCAAATGGACGTGCGCGCGTACGTATATACACTCGTGGGGCAGTGTGTGCGCCATTCGGGTGGAAAGAGTGAGAGAGAGAGAGAGAGAGTCGTCGCGTCGAGCAAATAGCGGGAAATTCTAAAATTTTCCCCAGCCGCGCTGATGGCCGCGTACATACACATATATAGAGAGAGACACGACGGGGCGAAACACGCGCTATTTGCTCCCAAGATTACACCTGTCTGCGCTCGCAGCTCTTGGCTTCTGTACGTATACCGAATATAATCGATAACTCAAATAAATAGCGTGGGTAGCTGCGCGCTCAGTGGCGGATCGATCTAATTAACGTTATTATCGCAAACTTTGCTCCTCTCTCTCTCGGAAATTATACCTTTGTCACATTTTATCGCTGCCGATTTGTTGCTTTTGAAAATTACACAAATACATTTTTTCCGTACAAGTTTCTATTTTGAAAATTTGATATGAAATATATTGTTCCTAAATCTGCAGACTCATATAGCATAAAAATTTTCTGAGAAACTACTCTCTATAGATTGCCAGATTCGATGGTGAATTCTTTCAGCAAGTGTATAGTACTTTGACTGAGTAAGCGAGTAATTGACAATATCAATCAGCGCATATATTTCGCTCTAAATATTTTAGATATTAGATATACATATATATATATATATATCGAGTAATTGACTGCGCGTACCAGTAGACGAATACCGTATCCCCGCAATATCACTCACCCGAGTGCGCATTCTTCCAATAATACCCACTCGAGTGCACGACGACTATATAGAGAGACGCGCACACACACACTCACACAGCTGACAAACAGAGGAGAGAAGCAGCTCGTCAGTACGAGGAAATGTAGTTTTAATTAAATCACGCGACTCCGAATCGCTGCTTCTCTGCATACACACACACACACACACACACACACACACAAACATATATATATATATATAGCTAGAGAGAGAGAGAGAGAGAGAGAGAGAGAAGACAAGGTCTGGCAAAGCCAAAGCTAAAGGGGTACCGAAAGCTCCAAGGAGGCGTGTAGATGTATGTACAGTCCCACGCGCTCGAAAGCACTTTGCCAATACCTGTATTTATCATAGAGACGAGAGACGAGACACGCGACACTACGTCGCTACCCTCGCTTACCTCTATGTCTCTTATACATAGACCATTGGGACTTTGCCTCCTCTTATCTACGATGTATATATCTATGTGTGCGTGCGTGCATGCGTGTGTGTGTGTGTGTGTGTGTATGTGCTGGACTTCTTATGGACAACAAAAATAAGAGACAATTTTCAGGGCAAACAAGCTGCGTCCTCCTCGTGTACTTAGTACCTCGTACGTTCCCTATCTTCGATCACGGAGAGAGAGCGAGTGAGTCTATCGTTAGTAGTACAAACGTTTGTGCTGCACAAGCTATTTATACATATCTGCTTGGTAAAATATTGGACCTCACGTGCGCCGATGTGTAGGACCTAATACCACGCGCAAATATATTTAGGCTAACGCGCAATTAAATCGTAAGTATAAAGTATATCGAGCATCAAATGTTTTCAGCGACTACTCGATATCTGCGATACAGCATTTATCGGAATACTTAACCAAACGTCTTCAATGGACAAGTAAATTACTATGATTTTTTTCAAGCTCGAAAACAATCGAATTCCTTGTATCGATGCGCGCGCAATCACAGAAACGCGATGCTACCCCCGCAATGTGCAAAAACATGTCGGTAAATCCCAATATACTCTGATATGTGTATGTGTGTCCGAATCAGCTCGTTCCATCCCCCCAAATGATCCATTCGACATCGAGGAGTTACATCGAAGGACCGGTCGCGTGTTTGTCATCCGCTATACACTCAGCCCTCGCGAGGGAGTATCGACACATTGTAATCGCCGCCCACCTCGAAATTCGCGCATCCTCAAAATAATCTTAGCCTCGGCGGCGCGGAGAGAGGCCATAAACATTGTACGCGGCCGTGTACGACACACTGGCGCATGCTGCAGCTCCTGCTGCTACGCGCCGGCCTTACACTGCGTACACACGCACACATTTGAGCGCAACCTCAAAATCTATATACACAGAGACGCGGTGCACATAGTTCACGTGGTGTGCACGTATATATGGAAGCGCGTGTCGCGGGAGCGTGTATATATATATATGTATATAGTAGTCGACCCGGGCAAAGTGCGCACTCAACTACATGACACAGGGCGATAACGTTATATTGAGTAAATAGACGCACTCGATGTACCATTGTATGGCTTCCCCGTGACGTGGCCCATACACACGCAGCGCACGTCTATGTACTCGCACGTATATATACTCACGCATATAGGCTATGCTCGGATGCGCAATCGAATGGTAACCCAATATATATATGTTCTCGCACGCTTTGATCGGGCCGGTAGGATTTACAGCCTCTCTCTCTCTCTCTCTCTCTCGCTCCATTTTAGGTGTCGTCTTACCCAGCTCTCTATAACGTGCACTACAGAAGCCTATCGTGTATCGATCGGAGAGAAAGGCCAAATATCGTGAGAGGAAATCGTCCTTACGTATCAGGACCCGGTGTGTGTGTGTGTGTGTCCCTCTCGCTGAAAGCTCGCGGCAATCTCCGGCTGCTGTTGCTGCACTTTCTCCCCGAGGAATCTTTTACTCTATCTCTCTCTCGGCGAGTTTCCGTTCTTCCGCGATTGGATAATTTCATTGGGCGTTTTTCTCCGACGACGAGTCCCACGTCTTCTGCTGGCTTTGTCGGATAGTTGCTCGTCTCGAGTTACGTCTATTATGTATACATGTAGAGAGAGTCCAATTCATCGTATACTATACCCGGTATAGAATCGGATGATTATCTGCCGTTGCATCGGTGAATTATCGGACGTGAAAAAAGTCGAAAGAAAAGGAAACGGACGAGAAAGTGGCTCGCGTATCGTTAAAAGTTTCGCCCTCTCTCCCTCTCTCTCGTTCTTTAATTTTCAGCGAGTGGCTTTTTTGCAATCGCTGCGGTTATACACACACACACACATGACGCTCTCCCTTTGTTTAGCGTATATACGTATATAGGTATGTATTGCACTACCGGACAATAGCCAATGCACTCTCCGCCTAAAATCTCTCTCCCGTCTGCAGCAGCGATGATGCGTCGTCCCGTGCACGCGTCCGTCTATTCGAGTAATGAGTAATACGAGGATCGATACGCGCGTGTTTAGCGGCTTATTAGCCGAAGTGCAATATCTGTCCAAAGTCCATCTATGGAGAATATCGCCTCGTCGAGCTGAGCGGTCTCCCTGTGTGTCACGAGCACAACGAGACCAAAAGAAGCGGAAGATGAGGAAGAGATGACAGCAAGTCTCTCATCTACATACAGTTTCCTTCGTTGCTCTGCGAAACTACACCTGCACACACACACACACGCGCGCGAGGCGACCGCTCGATTTCGCCCGGGCTCCGTGACCCTCTTTTTTTTCACCACCTACTACTCTCTCTCTCTGTCTCCATCTCTTCTTCGCCACCAACAGCGTCGCCCACTTTAAGCTTGGACCGCTTTTTTCCACCCTCGTGTCTCCCTTACTCTCCTCTCTTCACTCGTTTTTTTTTTTAATGCCTCGCGCTCCGTATACATAGCTCACGGCAGCGCGTTTTTCCCTATTTCCCGCGCGAATGCTCGACGAATTCTCGAAAATTAAAAATTGCGCCTTGAGCGAGAGAAAGAGAGAGAGAGAGGAGAGAGAGGAAGTCAGTCATATACACACGTACACCGCAGATAGAGAGCTTTGTAAAATACTCGTACGCGAACTTTACGCTCAAACAGCTGATTCGAATCGAGCTACACGGTAAATCCAAGTGTGTATGTTGTTTTGAATGTATCAACTTATAAAGATAAGCACACAGTTTGAATAATATTATAGTTTATTATTAATATATTAGATTGAGTACAATGTGGCGCGGAAGATACGTGTTACCGCTACGGAGATGTAGCGTGGACTAACTGAAAAAAGAGCGAGCGACATAGATTAGTCAGTTAAACAATCAGTTACTTAAATAGAACGATACGTGGCGTCAGCCCTTAAGACGCTTCCGTGTGTGCATTTCTATATATTTACAACAGTGTCAAAGTACTGCACGTTTGCGTCACAGATTTTACACACTAGAAAGGACTGTTGTCCATATGCTTAATCTGTAACACAAACATGTTACTACACTTGGATTTGTCGTGCGTATAACGCTCCCTTCTCGATTAGAGCTCGATGTTGTACCATGGCAGACATGACTTTTTTACACCCTCCCTCCATGGAAGATCCGGTTAACGAGCCAGTTAGAGCGCCGCAATTAAGCCACACGCGGCGGCAATTGGCCACAGCTCCCCAAGATTGGCCCGAAAAAAAGGCCTCGACTAATTGGATCTCGCGCGCTCGATGCGTCAAGAAAACGCGCAACGCTTTATTCTCGGTACGAGCGGCGTACAAAAGGAAAACCTCGAGCGCGCGCTATTGTGGCTACCACGCGGGCTAAAATGCAGGATGCGAAAATTGTTCAAGCTAATTCTTAGACGTCGCGGGAGGTTAAAGTGTGTATATATAGGTTATACCGTTTGGCTACAGAGCGACATAATAATTTTTTACTGTAATTCCGCTAATCTAGCATTAAGTCCGTCTTGGAGTGTCTCAGCGAATCGCTGCACACCCCTTCTCTCTCTCTCTCTCTGGCTCTCGGTAAAATAAACTTCCCCTCATCCCTCAAGCTTTAAGAGATTAAGGAGCCGCGCAGGCGGCGTCTGATAAATTCGCTGTTCTCCCCCACGGGTTTTTCCACCGCTCGGAGATACGCGACGGTGCTACTCTCGACTTTGAATCTTCATCGAAGAGAAGGGACGAACCTTATCGAATATATATAAGTCTTTTGGGACTCTATATACCTCCCTTATACTCGTGGTGTATCGATCCCGGTGCGTGCGTATCTATATACGATTGCAGCTGCTGCGCGACTACGACGACGACGACGACTTAACTACCCCGTTTCAATTTTCTCCCTCGCGAAGCTCTTTCTCTCTCGCCTTGCGGTCTATTAAAAGTTTAATTCAGTTTGCGTCTATAGCTCTCTCTCCTCTCTTTCTCTCTCTTATATACGAACCCATCAACTGACCTTCCTTCCTTCCTTCCGCATTCTTCTCGCGGCGGCGGCGGCGGCTCTAACGAATATAAGCGCTGGCACACGCAGCTCTCGCGACCGACTTTGTGCGGGCTGCGTATATAAAAGAGCTATGTGGTCGTTACAACGCGCTGATGCGATACATACGCTCTTTTTACGGGATTTTGCGTAATTGCGCGCCGCTTCTTCTTTCGCCTGCGCACCTGCCGCCAGTATATATATTATATTTTTTTATCCCGCTTGCGCATATATAGCGTTTCTGTTTAAAGGCCCTCCCCTCGGTCCCGTTTATTATCTGCGGCTGCGAGGCGTTAAATTAATTAACGTATCCCACTCGTACGTTAAAGACAGTATTTATTATTGTAATGTGCTAACAAGCGTTTCGATTAGTTGCTCTGCTGATGATCGGGTGGTATACAGAAACCGGAACACACATTTGCAGGATCAAAGAGTCGGCAAAAGTAAAGATTACTCTCACTGTGGAGACAGCAGAAGCAGCAGCAGCCGGCGGAAACACGATTCACGTGATTAAACTGTCAAAGAAACCGACGCGTCCAATTATTCCCTTTTAAACGGAAAGCGAGCGAGCAAGAGAGAGAGAGAGAGAGAGAGAGAGAGAGAGCGAAAGACAGTGTGCTTTTGATGTACTGGAAACTCTCGCGCGCGTTACATCTCTAATGACGCACTCCGGACAAAAACAAATAAGAAAAATTTACACACACGCGCAGTTTCATTACTCGGGTAGAACTGTAGTGCACCAACTCGGGAATATCCATGCATTCGTTAAAGGAACTCCGGCGGCAAGTTATTTTGCATGAAATGCACCTCGGCGGGCTTATAAAGCGTTTATATTATATAAAAGCGCGGCAATGGTCGAGTTTTAAAGTTAATTATCAGAGAAAGCGAGAGCTTGGACGAAACTCGGCGCAACGTCCGCACAACGAGATAATTTAATAAGCCCCGCGGTATAACGTAATTCCGCGCCGTATAAAAGTGTAACGGGCGCGGGCGGGCGGTTAGGATCCCGCGATCGAGTAAATAATCGCGTACAGCACCGGCAGCGTTAACCCCCCCGTAGGGCGATTGTTTAATCCGCGGCCTCCTTAGATAATCCCGGCCTCTAATTATTAATAATATCAACGAGGCTGCGGGCGGGTTCAATTACCTTGCGAGAGGGTCGCGACATCGGGTTTAATTATCCTTGGAGACGCGGTTAGCCCGGACCACTCTCTCTCTCTCTCTCTCTCTCTCTCTCACTTGTATACATATACGCGATGCACCAGCTCCTGCGCGCACCCCTTCCTGTAGTTATAATTATCGCTATACGTACGCAGCACCGGGCAGATATTACGTAGTCAGGGCAATCGATTTACCTAAGCGTTTGTATACAGCCGTGGTAGAGAGTAGTGGAGAAAAAGAGATGTATAGAGAGAGAGAGAGAGAGAGAGAGAGAGAGAAAAGAGGAAGAAGAGGTAGTACAGGTGAAATTTACGCGGGGTGGAGGAAAAAGAAGGTGAAGGACCCTAGGCCAGCTCCGAAAATAGCTCGTGGCTATTTAGCAGGCTAGACTTAGCTGGTGCCGCTGCCGCTGCTCTCGACACACGCGCCAACCCCCGTCTTTCTCTGCGCCTCTCTTTGCCTTTCTGCTCATCGCTTTCCGCCCTCCGGATCTTCCTCTTTCTCTCTCTCTCTCTATTCTCTCTCGCTCGTTGGCGCGCGCACGAGGTTTATGTAGGAGAGATGGCCCGCAACTCGTACAGCGCTCACCCACGTCGTCTCATTAGGCAGGTCTTTCTCAATGGACGTCGTCGTGAGCTGGCTGACTGTGTGCGCTGCTGCTGCTGCTGCTGCTTCCACGTTTAGCTTCCTCATTCTTTTGCAGTACGCCACCGAGCTCTCGCTTCGACCCTCTTTCTTCCCTCTACATATACCACCCTACTAGCTTACTTTCTTCTCTCTACTGCACACCCACTAAGCATCCGGGAGTTAAATTTCTTGCCTTGACGGAAAATCGCGCGGGGAATTATTGAGATATATATATATATATATATATATA
>UELV01001450.1:0-13711 GCA_900490015.1 Megastigmus stigmatizans
TATATATATATATATATTAATAAACCTGTATATAGAACACAGTGGATCAACTGCTTGTATATTTATTTTTTGAACTGTAAAGGCTACACTGTTTTATATTAAATGCCTAGAAATGCATTTTTTTTTCTCAATCAAACAAAACAATTGCTTTAAATAAGATTGTGAAAGGAAAATTGGCATACTTCATAAAAATACATATATACAACAGTTGATGAATTCAACAGGTGAAGTAGCATAGACATTTACCTCGAGGAGAGACCCCTGAGTTGAGGACTGGCCGAATCCTCGGGCAGATCACTAACGGAGACCTGCTGCAGACTCTGCCTAGGAACTTTGCAGTTGTTCTTCTCTATGGTTAGACCGGAAGACGCTTGTGGAATGTCGACCGACGACGAGGCGGCCGTCGAACTTGCCATTTTCGTTGGCCTCGTGTCAGCCTTGCCGGTCAAGGTGCCCGTGCCCCCCGTCCTGCTGTCCGACAAGCCCTTGATTTGTAAGGATTCAGCCGCTTTCAGTAGGGCTGTGAGTTGGTCTTGGGAGATATTGACTTCCCCCCTGTACATGTAATCCATCATTGCTTTGAGTTCCTTAAACTTTACGTCTTTGAGTATGAAGACTGGATGTTTATCGTAGTGTTCACTTAAGAGACCCTGTAATAATGAATTATTTCTTAATTAATTTTTATTCTTGCATCAATTTTATTCATAATCTAATAAATTTAACAACTGCTTTATCATAAGGCAAAATCATCATTTTGTCACAGCATTTTAAATCGACTTCTATTAAATCAAATAATACAATCCTTAATACAAGGTTCACAGTTTTAGATTTTACTATACTACTTTTATATACCATTTATATGTAACTTTCTAATTCGAAATTATTATGCATCGTACTGTACATTACTGAAGAAATCTATTTTTGTAAAAACTAAACAGGCTTCTCTCCTTATTCCAATCAAAGTAACAGTCCATCTATCAGACAGGAAAAGAAGTTCATCTGCTTGACCTAAATTTTTAAACTCCAATTCATTCGTGAGAAAAAATTATCAAAGCCAAACGGTATCGTAAATCAATGAGTAAGGAAAATACCTTTCAAACGAAAGAACATGTAAAAAACGTCAAATATAACAGGGCATAAGTAATGATATAATCCGCACATAGTCATAAAATGTTGCGAGCGGCGCTGTTTGCTGCGCAGGCAGGCGCAGCAGCAGCACCGCGTCCTACAAAAGGTTCAACATCGGCCAAAGGAGAGGGCAAATAGAGAGACGGGGAGAGAGAGAAGAAGAGAGACCGAGAGGAAAAACGAGGCTTACGCGTCTGTAGCCCCCACTCTCCAGTCCAGTAAAATCCCAGGCAGGCAGGCAGGCAGGCAGTGAGAGAGAGAGAGAGAGAGAGAGAGAGAGATAAAGCAAGTGCCCTGGAAAGCGGCCATCTTGCTTTCCCTGGGTATTGATCAGGAGAAGAGGAAGCCGGACGACGCAGGCAGCAGCGGCTGAGCCAGAGAAGGTGGGGAGGCAGCAGATCAGCAACTGCGCCGCTGCTCCGCTCCCAGTTTTTTCCTTCTCTCTCTCCTGTTTCTCTTGCCGTGTCTGCCTGGGGCGGAGACAGGCCATGTTTCAAGATGCCATGCTGCGCCATTTTGTTTCAACAGAGCGGCTCTCTCTCACTCTCTCCCTCTGTCTGGCTCTCTCCTCTATTTGGTATTGATCTAACCCGAGAGGTAGAGAACTACCAAGCCGGACAAAGAAATTACGGTTGAAGCTACTATGGGAGCCAAGCGCTTTCTTTATGCGCAAATTGATTTTCGTTCTCTGGCATTTTTCTAAATTAGGAAAGGTGATATTTCAAAATTGATAAAGCAGAAACGTAGGTGAATTACTTTCAAATTAGCAAAGTCATTTTTGCAATTTCACGAAATTATAATTGCAGGGCACGAGCAAATGTGAAATTGAGACTTTAAATAAGACGCGAATAGCATTTTACTTTAAATTGTGGAGAGAGAGAGAAAAAAGGAAATTCAATGTAATGAGTTTTCAGTTCATAATGAACATCAAGATTAAATTATACACTTTCTATTGCCAACTATTTCAAGCTCGCAAAGAGAATTCAGGAAAACACTGATCCGGCTGCTCCTAAGAGCTCGACTAGACTTATAATTTGCAGGCTTCTATTATATTTTCTACTTTATTACCTATTTACGATTTAAGATACAAATTACTCGCTCGGAGAGATAATTTTGCAAATTTAAGGAAATTTCTAATCAACCGAGCGCGACACAAATTTTTACAATCAGTCAACAAATACATGCGTACTTTTTGACGTTTAAAAGGCAGATGACATTATACAATAAATTTACCTCTTTTGCAGTTCTACACAGTAAAATTATTAAAAAACCGTACTTTTCGAAAGAGATACATGCTCGAAATGACAGTATCTAAACGACATGGTGATAAAGCAATGATAAACAGATAGTGATTGTGTGAACTTACCTCAAAGTACGGACTGCAGGCGGAGAGGACGACTTTGTGGGCCTTTAGGTACTTCCCCTCCGCCGCCAGCGTGCAATCAACTAGCGTGCCGGACTCCAGTAATGTGTCGAAATTTTGTATGAGGGTGGACTGGTGGTTGTTCCACCTAAGGCAGAACTGCTGGTCGTCCTCCATATCGTTCTCTCGTTTCTGTAACGATCAAAGCAAACGAGGACGCGGGTCCTTTAGTCGAAGGCCAACTCTTGTATCCCCCAAGGCTGCTACCTCGACCCTCTCGCTAAATCTCCGCTCTCGCGTAACGCGCACATCGAGTTCACTCCCCCCGAGACAAATCAAACTTGTGTACAACGTTGCGTTCCGACGACCATAAATAAACAGTGCGGACGACCTGCGTTGATGCGCGCTAGTGGTCTGTGCGTGCTTGCGTCTGTGCTTGTATGTATGTCAGGTCGATCTGTACAGGGCGAAAGACGAGTCGCGAGAGTGACTAGGTGGGCTCGCGGAAAGCTCCGGCTCCGAGCGTGGAAGCTTCCAAAATGGCCGAGATGATGCAAGCGCGTCGGTGTCTCGGGGGGCCTTTCCCTTTGTGCGTGACTCTGTCTTGCTCTCTCTCGCTCTCTCTAACGGTTGACTCGCGAGCAAAGTAGACGGGGCGAGCGCGAGCGCGAGTGGGGACGATGCGGGAGGACGACGCGCAAGCACCGCGCATGCGCAAGTGCTGCGTCGCTTGGAAATTCTAGCGAGCGCCGGAGGGGAAAGGAGCCGAGAGAGACGAGACCAGTTTGCGAGTGCTTTGCCGCGACGAGGGGCAACGGGGAAAGGGAGCGTGTGCGCGCAAGAGAGAGAGGAAGCTGCTGCAACGCCGCAAAGTGCGCGCTTGCCAGCTAGGCACACCGACGGACGGAGCCCAGGGCCGAGCCAACCGTTGTTGCACGAAAAACCCTTTTTCGGAGGATTAATGGCCGACGCCAAGGAACTTGGTTACGTTTTTCGTGTGTTTTAAGGCGCGGAGGCTACGCGGTGCGCGTCTCCTTCCAATCCCTCGGTAAACCGGACATTTACAACGCGGAATGCAGTTTTACGGCTGGTTTTTTCCGCTTTTACGATGGGCACCGATACTCCGCTTCATTTCCAAGCCGACCACTTCGAAATTTTAAATTGTTATTGCACGATCAATGACTGGTACCACTGCACAGTCAGTTCAAAGACACGATGTTTAAAGTACCAAATTGAACAATTTCATAACGGACTTACACTGTTAAATACACATTAACAGATAAATGCAATTTATGAAAACTAAGCGATTTCCATTTAAAGTTTAATATTAATGTGAACAAATTCATTAAGCAAATTAATAAAAGCGAAAATTTTCATTAGCATCTTAATCGTTTGCGAATATCTTATTTAAAAAAAAAAAAAAGCCACCTACCGGGTGACAAGCGATATTGTAAAACTAAAAGTCACGACGAATCATCTACCACTTGAAGCAATTTAAAATCCATTAAAAGATAAAAAAAAAAAGGATACGAAAATGCCAAGACCACATCGTCAATTGCTTTAAAAAGCACGTAAGTCTGCAAAAAGAAATTTCGCTTCGCAAGCGTCGGCAGGGGGGGGGGGCTGCTGCTGCTGCATGTGTATATAGGCATACATGCGCGCGTACATATCCGCGACACGGCATTGCGAAAATCAATTAAGCCTTTGGCGAACTTCGGCCCCGGCGCAGCTCAGAGCAGCCGGCGTACGTACGCGATCGATAGCGGCAGCGGCAGCGACAGCCAGCGGAAAAAGGCTCGTGAGCGTCGCACGGACTCGATAACAGAGCCAGAGGTGGGGCCTCTCCCATGCCGGTCGCGCACACACACCCGTGCACCCGCGCATGCATGCATAATGAGCCGGCTTGTGTCCAAGAGGAGACGACGACGCCACCGCTGCTTTATCGTAGGTAGCGCGCGGCTTGCATAATCTATTTATATTATTATCTCGGAGCGCAAAATTACGTCAGCTTTCGCGCGCTTGGGAGCCGACGAATCTCTCGAAGCGGAGATGAAAGTCGTTGCCGTCATGGAAAAACGAAAACAAGCAAGCACGGGAGAGCAGCCGGCGGCTGTGCAAAATGGACTCGCCCGCAACAGAGGGAAAGACTCGGGGGAAAATGTACTGTGGACGCCCGGCATCCGATTCTTTCTCTGCCTTTTTTAAACGCTATTTCAAGTAGAATGCAATCGCCGAATCAAAAATTTCAAGACGGTATTTTGTTTATTGCTAAAGTATTTGAACGTAAAGCGTAATGTGCTAAACATAAAACATTGACTCATTCGACATTTACATGTTAGTTTAAAACTTAGAATTCAATTAGCGATTGCATTCAAACACGAAAAGCTAGACTTAAAAAACTGAAAAATATGAACGAGTTCCGAGGTTCTACATTGGCTTACGACGCTCCTGAGAAAAGCCGTGTACGGAGAGGGGAAAAAGAGCGAGAAACTCGGCAACCGCTATCCAGCCTCGATGAGGACAAACATGGCCGACCTGAAAGTTCAGCTCGAACAAAATGGCGAGGCTATGCGAAAATTCCTTGGAAAATGTCGCGAAAGTTATACTCGAGTATTTCATTGTTTCGAAAAGTGGGGAAAAAATGCTAAAATGACGATAAATTCGAAAAAATTACAATTATACAGTGAAAAATCGAAAGAAAAAGTATAGCATCGTGGCATGGCATCGAGGAAACGCCCGCTTTCTACTTTTCACCTCTCACACTCTTTTTACAAAGCTGTTACTTCGCAATAATAAATTGAAGATATTACAATTAAAACAAAAATAAAACAAAAAATAAAACTAAAAAAATAAACAAATGCAATAAATCCATAAAATCGCATCCAAAACTTCACACGAATGCCGTACTCAATTCTATTAGTTAATCATAAAACCTCTTTCTGAATTGTAAAAAAGTCGGCTGGCGATCGAACTATAAACAAAAAAAAACCGTATACGACACAAAACGATCGGGGAGGGAGAACAAAAACGGATCCGAAAAAAAAACTCGTCTTTTACAAAAAAAATTAATTAATCCAAAGACTCACCTCTTAGTCAGCGCGGTTAAGGTACGAAATATCACAGGCAGCGCGTCGGAGAATATAAAAAAAACAGTTGCCCTTTAGGTCCCTCAGGGCGGAAGGCGTCTTGTGTTGCGCGTGGAGAAAAACTTATGGGGTCTCGTATGGCCCGACGCGCGGCCTCGCGCTCTCTCCAACAGCCCCGTCGCAACAATGGCGCATTCATCAGGCTAGCGCAGCCTCTCGCCTGGTAGCCACCGCTGAGCAGTGGCGCTCGAGTCGCCGCTTCTCCTATTATCGCCGCGACGGGAACGCGGTCGCAGTTGCCGTCACGATACCGTCAGCTTACCATTGCGGAGCCCGTAAAGCCGGAGACCGAGCGACGAGTCGGACCATCCTCGATACGGTCAGAAAACGGGAAAGCGCATGCGCGATCAGGGGACGTCGTGAAAAAGTTGAGAAACGTGGGAACGAGCACGAGAAAGGGAGGGAGGACGCCGCTAGAGGATATTTCCTGTGCATGTATGTATAACAGCGTGCACTGCCAGGAAAATGGTGGCGCGTCGAGAAAATTTCGTGGAATTTATGAGAGAAATATGTAGATGTGATTGTGTCCGACGAGACTATAAATTTTATGGGAAACAGGACGTTATTCGTGGAGAGCAACAAGTTTACATTGTATGTGCAATTGAAAAAATTGTATTCTAGAAGATCAATGTAAAATTTATAATTAAATTTAAGATAGGATCGACAAAAAAAATTGATGCATTATTTATGTTTTCCAGTTCTAAATAACATTTGAAAAATTATTTATTAAACCATATAGTGACTAAATCAATGCAAGTTATCACACTTATTCACTAGGTTACAACAATCTTTTTATATTTCATATTTTTAATTTAATACTCATAACTCATAATCATTTTGTAAATATTTTGTAATGAAATTATCAAAATCAATATCATACAATATCTAAAATAAAAAATATCAGTTTTGGCAAGTAAATTTTTATAAAAATAAATGTTTATAACTGTTTATTTATAAAAATCAAGAGTAGTTTACTATAGAAATTCAAATACAATAACGATCAGACGGCCTCGAAATTATTCAAAGAACCTATTCATGGGCTTCACGAATTCACAAATACACAAAGAATAAAGGACCCGTTCATACACCGTTTAGTCATACACCATTTAGATTTAAAAAAAAAAAAAAAAAAAAAATGCTAACATGTTCACACCATTACACCACACATGACTAGTGTCTTTCTGAACACTCAAAAATTTATGTTTTTCAGAAAGAAACAGTCGAACAGTTTGCTAAATATTAATTATTTTAATTTTGTGCTCCCTTTAACTTGTCAAAACATGAAAAAACAGATCAGCTTGAAAAAGTAAACAAAAATATCCTCGGAAATTACGTAACACCACAGCAGCAGCGTCGCATCAAAACAAAAACGCTGGATCAACGTAAATAAATTAAAGCTCCGTAAGTCTGATAGCGAAAGAAAATGTAAAAAAAAAACACGAAAAAAATTGAAGTGAAAACTCTGCGGCTTGTCGGCGTCGCACGGCGCAAATGGTGGTCACGTACGTTGCAGCTCGTAGTAATGGCGTCCGTTCGCCTACTTCGCCACGGCAAAATGGCGAAAAGCTTTCAGGAAGCCTTGCCAGAAAATGGGAAAATCCGTTACTCGACCTCACATTACCGTTTAACCCTCAAAACTACTTTAAAAATCGCATTTTTCACTCGCACGTCGTCGTCCGTTATCCACGAAATCCCCAAAACGGCATTTAATCGTTAATTTATTTCCCAAATACGAAATACAACGACAACGACAACGCATCACTAAAAACTCTGACTTGTTGAACACTCACCTTGGCACAGTCTTCAATATCACAGTGTCAGGACGAATCCTGGAGGGAAGAACTGCGCTCGTGAGGATCAAGCAGCAGTTCGTTACTCGTTTTCTGGAACAAGGCCGAGACCGACGTCTCTCTATCTCTGTACGTCCTCTCTTGGTGGCTCCTCGCAGCGCAATGAAATCTGGCTAGTAGCGGCGTCGTCTCTCGTAACGATCGACTTTACACAGTTTACACCCCGCCGTGAGCTGCTCCTGCGCACTCGACTACTGCGCAGCCACGACCGCCGACCGAGGAAAGTTCTCGTGTCCTAGACAGGATGGACAGGACCGTAGCCCAATGAGTTTGTGCCCCCTTCCCTCCCTTTACAGTGTTTCTCTCACCAATTACTTTTTTAATATACATTCGAATTTCGGGTACATGATAACAAAAAATGATTTTAAATTCTTATGAACTACTTAGATCTGAGATTACACGTAATAAAAATCAGTTATTGGTAACTATTATATCTATATAGACTTACTGTTTCGAATTACATTTTTATTCTAATTTATAGGATTTACATAATTCCTTCATAATCTATACAACGCAAAATTATTAAATATTGTTTAACAGATGCATTAGTTACAGTTGAAACTCGTAATGTAACATCGTGTATCAGCTTCGGGAATCATAAATTCTAATTACGAGAAAATTTTCCTTCTCGTTTTACTGTTTATAAGCGTTATCTTCTTAAATATTATAGAACGAAACCGAAGTTTTTATTACAAACTGCATTTTTTAATTAATCACCAAAGATAAAATTAATGAAAGCTGTAGGAAGGTTCGAAGTGGTAGCTAAATATCGTAACCGTATAACTTGAATAAGTATTGGTATAGATACAAATACAAGAAAAAAATGATATGAGTATTATATAGTAACAAAAGGTAAATTTGGAGTACTTATGATGAGTTTTTGGCTCTTCTTAGATAGACAAGGGAGACGAGACATCTCATACGCGGTTGAGCAGGCCGAATCGATTTATGGCAGGATTATGGTTTCCCTTTTCTGCGTTGTTATGAGGGCTTATTTTAAGCTATACCTGTAGCAGGCTTTCGATGACATTGTAAAAATTGATATTTTTATGAGATTTTATAAATAATGAATTGCTTTAATGAAAAATTATGTTATGTTTATGGATTCTAGAATTCATTAATTTATGGAAAATTCGGAAATATTCTATTTTATCAATTGTATTTATTATCAAGTATAGAACGTAATATGAACATACCGTTCAATTCTCAAACTTCTCATAAAGTAATGATTGTTTTTTATTAATAACTATGTGAAAGGAAGTACCTACCTACCATAGCAAGCGGCACGAGGGGGAAATGTTTTATGTTACATTATGAGATATGCTTGGAAAATGGCGCTTCCACGCGAAATATATTTCGCATTCTCATATTGAGTATTATTAAGTATAATTAGGTGGTGTTTTTCAAGAAGAATGGATATTTATGGTCAAAATAAAAGAAAATAGAAATAGAGTGTTACTACATTGTACAAATTGAAAGTTAAAATGCATATGTAGGTAGTAATTGTAAATACTGTATTATTAGGTAAGCCTAATGCTCGAAAGTGACCCGTATGGCTTATAGCTTTTCAGGTGCTGCATGAAATCGCTGTTATTTCAAGCCAAGAACCTAGTAAAAGCACAAATCAAAATCGACAATAAAGTGTGTAGAAATAGATATAATGAAATGTGAAATAATAAACAAATTTGGCAATGTTTCCTTTAAAACATATTGTATAGTTGATTAATAAAAACTTATAAACAAATTATTTTCTTTTTAGTTATATGATTAAGATATTCATAATCATAACTGGTTTCCAAAACACAAAAGATGTACACACAAATTTAATTTAAAAAAAAAACTGGTACTTATAAAAGAATGGAAGAAAAACAATACAAGCATTGTTACAATTACCTTTTCATTTTTATTTTAAAATATTTACAAAATATATTGTTGAAATTCAGTTTATTGAACACAATATAAGTTATTTTGAATATTGGTATAAAAATACTATAACGATGTTTCATCTAATTTTATAAATATAATTTTAAATATATTCTAAAACAATAAATTATTCTAAAGTAGATTTATATTTTTTTATTTTGTATTAATAATTCAATAAATGTTGTCAGTAACTTGTAATATATAAGTATTTTATCCAGTCAATAAAACAATATTGACCATTTATGATTCGATGTTCTCTATCATTATGCAAAACATCATTTTTCAACTTATTGCATTAACCGTAACAGCTACTTAAGATTAAATCTGTACTTTGTGTAACAAGAAATCTTTATTTACAATAGATACCAGCGAATTTATTTAACTAATTTGTAATTAATTATATAGTTTAAATTTTTGTCTAAACTTATTCTATTTTTTAAATTTCTGATATTAAAAATTTTTATGTGAAACTCAAAAGAATAAATTTCTTGAATTTCTCAATAATATATAATAAAAAGCATATTTATCGGTGTTTAATATTTTTAAATAACATAATTTTAATATTTTAAATATTTATATTTTAAATTAAAAATAAATTCATTTTTAACACTCAATAAGGATTTTCTGAATATGAGTACCGATTACTTTAATTCATTCGGTACAAAAAGTGTTGCCCATTCCATCTATCAAGTCCATAATTAAAAGAAATTTCCCTTTCAGTCATCTAAAAATAAAAATTTCAATTAATTATAAGTTTTAAAAAATTTTTTTTATATTATATACTTAATTACAATTTTTATGCAGAAGCAAAGTCCAAAAACTTTTATATATATTCATTTATAACTATAACTACAGTAGGTAATTAATTAAATAAAGTAAAAAATATTAGAAATAAATTCTTTTTTATATGTGCCTTAACTAAAAGAGATACCAAATGAAAACTTATAAGATGTTTTCATGAATTAATATTCATATATGTAAAATCGCTTAAACACTTAAATAAACAATTAATAAAAACAAAAATTAAGGCAACTTGTTTATGATAAAAAATTTTAAAAATATCAGTTCAGTTCATACAATATAATTTCAATTCAACTTATTATTTTCCATAACAGTTTCTTTCATGCATTGCGATAGATATATTATTTGCAATAAACTTTAATATTTTATCAGTCATAGCTATAAATTTATACATAAAGAAATATTTATCTGTCAAATTTTATATTATTAAAAGAATGATGTGCACCATTTCTGTGAAATCGGATGAAACTGTAGAATGTTGTTAATGATAATTTTCTAATTATAGAACTCAATGTAAAATCAAAAAATAATTGGTACACAAAATGATTTCATTTTATGTTGTACTGTGTATCCATAAAAAAATCATTTGATCATCCATTCTCAGAATTAAAGCTCATTTGATTACAATGTTATAAAGTACATAATATTACATTTTTGGTGAATTTCATTGAATATTCAATTAAGGAATATTACAATATCTGCAGTTTATAAAATGAGATATTTGACCACCCAATACTTTGGAAAATGTATTTTTTTATTTCGTACCTATCAAAATTTGTAGGGAAGATGTCAGCATCAATATATTATAGGTTTATTTCATTCCACAGAATATTATTTTCTATATCAGTGTGTAATCCTTTAAAACTGTAACAATTGTAAGAACCATCATTAAAATGTAAATACATTGAAACAACCAAAAGCAAATGAAATTATTTATTTTCTAGACTTTCTAGAGTTATAAAACATTATAACTTAAAAAACTTTAAAACTTTTTAAAATACTTTACAGAAAATTATTTATTCTGCTTACTTATAACTTTATTTTTCTAGTTGCTTGTTAAATTTTATAAGACAAGTTATTAACTTAAAAAATCCTTTCCTTTCTGTTTTATTAATGCACAACTCATTTTCTAATTAGATCTTCATTCTTAAAATTTCTGTATTTTATATTTTTTTGAAAAAACCTGCAAAAACTTTTTTCAGTATATTATAAAAGAATTTGACCTTTGTAACTCTATATAATATTTCAAATCACCTAAACAAGATTTAATCATAAATCTTTTAATCCATTAACAGCCGTTGGCAAAGAATTTTTGCCATGAAACATTGAAAAACCCATATGACCAATTGTATTCCATCTTGAAATGTTCTTGTTGATTTAGATCATCTTAAGTCTATTTTTCTAATTCGAGAAATCTTTAAAAGTAGTAACTTTCAATATACTTTCATTCATTAGCAGATATGCGTAATCATTAATCGACATCTTTATATGATCCTGAAAATATAATCTATTTAGTATTAGACATTAAAATGTGTCAACTACTGATAAAGATCTATTGACTCATACAGAAATAATAAATTTGTAATAAATAATATTTAATTTAATATTTTAAAATAACATTTGAAAAATTCACAAATAATTAACTTAGTTTTATTATTTCTAAAAATATACTTTTACGATTTATACAATACCTATAAAATTATACATATATTATAAATACAAAAATTACTTACAACAATTTCTTTTGTACTTCATCAAATTTAAGATACTTTTGGTTATGTCCAATGTCCGCTATAAGTAATTAGGGTAGCGTTAATATCCTTTTTCCTGAAACCAAGTTATTAAATAGTACTAAAAATATTATATTTTCAATAATCAATATCATTATTATATCAATTACAAAGTATCAAAATTAATGTTAAGTGGTGTTAAAGTAAAATCTATTTAAATATTTATTTATCTTATTCACATAATTCTGGTATACATCATGAATAATATTATTTTCACACTTAAACGATGTAAGCATCAACAAAGAAATTTATACATAATCTTAAAAAAAAATAAACAAGCAAAATTAAATTGTAAAATATATTTTAATTGACAAGTAAAAAATATAAAAAATAATTATCAAGTCTATTTTGAATCAAACATAACCTGACATACTCTATTTTTCTTATTTTACTTCTTCTGCCGTTATTTAATTGTCCGTTCCACGAGATTAATAAATGAAAAACATTTCTTGTATTCTCCATGCTGTACCTATTTGCACAAATATATATATATATATATATCTTATCGAAATTGTATTTTGGGCGTTTTGTTTAATAATCAGGAATTCTGATTCAGGACTGGATTAGCTGCGCAGCGCAGCTTGCCAAGATTTGCAGGGAGTGTCAATGCCCAATGGTAACAAAACAGACAATTGGGTGGGAAGTTGCGATTACATTTACCGACGGAGAAAGAAATTGTGGTAAAATTTCTTACCTAAAATATATAATATAATATACTTATTGGTTGCCGATTATAAAGGTAAGTAAAATATACAGACCAATAGTATACATATGTACATACATGCAATATACAAATATATTAATTTGTATTGTACATTTTCCTTATTATATTCTTACTTTCACACAAATACCACATATAATAGATTTTAATAAAATGTGATGGTTGAATTTAATTACAATTGTAAGGAAAATGTATAATACAAATTAATATATTTAAATTTTGTTCGGACAAATATAGTACCACAGCATATATATAAAGGACTTAAAAATAAGAAACTTAAAAATAGAACTTTTTTGCTACATCAATTTGTTATACAAATACACTATCAGAACTTATCTGATTGTTAACAATTTTTTGTAATTCATAAAATATTCAATTTATGATTCATTCGGAAAGTTTCCGGCATTATATAATTCGAATAATCCTTAAGGGGATGTCGGAGCCAAATTGGCGAATCGTACTTTTCGGTATACGTAAAATTTACGCACCTGCTGTCGATCCCAGCGGCCTCAAAATGTTCACAATAAAATTTTTTAGTGCTAGCTCTAGAATAGGCTACCTCACTGAGACGACGCTAGTATCAGGTAGGGATATGCTAAGCCAGCGAGAGTTTAGACTAAAAAAGTGCAGATACTAAAGACTAAAATAACGAATCAATGGCACTAGAGAATTTTATTGAGAACATTTTGAGACCACTGGGAATCACAGCAAGTACGTAAATTTTACGTACACCGAAAAATACGGTTCGAATGAGGAGCTGATTTGGTTCCGACATCCCCTTAACGGGAAGCCGGAGGAACATATAGTTACCGACGATTACAGTTTCATACTTTTTTTATTCAATTTTTAATATTCTAACATTTTTCGAGTTGAGCCCAATTCTTTGTAGTTCACAGAATTGGGCTCAACTTGAAAAATGTTAAAATATTGAAAATAGAGCGAAAAAAGGAGACTAGGACCATGAGCATAAACGGACTATGAGCACTACA
>UELV01001452.1:8695-24097 GCA_900490015.1 Megastigmus stigmatizans
GAAAAATTGCTTATTAAATTTTGAGCTTTTGATCTATTAAATTTCTGTTTAGATAGACGAAAATATTTATTTCATTAGAAAAGTGTTTATTTCATTACGGGACATAGTTTGCTTGATTTTTATGAATATATTTACGAAACATTTCCTTGAATCACGTTAATTGTATCTTTGATGAGCACAAATATTTATATCAATCTAAGAAATAATTAACTTGCAATCTTCAATCCTGTTAAATAAATAGCTGCTTAAATCAACTAATATGTGTTCCTTGTACATAGAAGATATTTTGTTAAATCTATAAAATAAGTTCATATTCACTATTTGTCTAAATTATTTTTGGTTGATTTAAATAGACCTTTACTTTGATGATAGAAGATATTTATTTTAACCAATCGATATAATATACTTCATTTCTGTAAACATTTTTAAGAAATATTTGCTCCAATGAAGTACATTCTCATTTTAATAAAGAAAAACATTTATTTCAATCTAAAAAAAAAATAATCTTAATATCCAAAAAAAAAAAAAATGTTTGAACAATATATTTGAATCAACGACATCAGTGTATCGAAAAAAGCAAATTTTTTCTTACATTTATAAAATCAGTTAAAATTGATAGTCAATTTATAAAAAGCAAAAATCATTTAGTTTAGGTAATTAATGAGATAAATCTTTACTTTCTTAATTCAAAATATTTACTTTAACCAAGAGCATAGTTCAATTTATTTCTATAAACATTGATTAAAAATATTTTCTTTTATTAAATAAATCACATATAACAAATACCAAATATCTTTTTAAATCTAGTTAATACTTATTTAGGAAAGTGTAAAGATATTTAAGAAATATCTCCTCGAATCAAATGAAATCTTGCTTTAATAAAAGAAATTATTTACTGCAATATAAGTAAAGGTTCTCTTAATATCTAAAATATCACTTGAGAAAACTTTGTTTGAATCGACTAAGCTCATGCGTCGAAAAATGAAAATATTTGTTAAATCTAGAAAATAAATTGATATTGGCAAATTAACATAAAAATGTTTGCTTAAGTCGTCAATAATAGAAAACATTTATTTTGATTGAGCTATACAGTTTACTTGAATATAATAATATAAACATGTTTAAAAAATATTTGCCTTAATGAAGTAAGTAGTGTATTGAGAATACAAAATATTTATTTTAATGTAGGAAATGGTTCGCTAAACGTCTGGAAACGGTTTTCCACTGTGCCCGCGAAGGCGGCGGTAATCGCGGGAAAATAAAGGGATATTAGCTACTACTCGAATAACAACAACGTGATTTTAATGCACTATATATATATATATATATATTCTTTGCTTTAGTATAAGCAGTAAATCATACACTTAATTCGCGAACCGAGAAGGATTTACTCGAACGCGAGCGAAACGATGCGCTCATTGTCTTGCTTCATGTGCTTCTCTCCTAAGTTGCATTGACCTGCAGTTCAGTGCAGCTTGAGTCGGTGGATCTGCTGATTAGCACACACACACACACCCACACACACATCTCGCGCCACGTCTCTCGTTGTTTATCTTATATATTGTGATAATCTCGCGTACGCCGTTCGTCGTGGCGGAAATCGATCTGACGACGCGATCGAATTACCTATCCTCTCTCTCTCTCTCTCTCTCTCTCTATACATCTCGCCTATCACTCTATCTCGCGACACGCGCCACGCTCGCTGTCCTGTTCATCATCCTCGGTGCTTGCGCGCCGTCAGATCGAGCGTAAAAGCGAATTAACGATTGAATCTTCAATTCAATCGTGAATTCGTTATACCCCTCTCCCAGACGCTAGATACCAGGATGGTGACAGTTCGATAATCGCGCTCGATGACCTACCAGAGGAACAGGTAAGGATCCTATTTGGATGATATGAAGGAACTCATAATAAAATTCAACCAATTGCTATAAAAGTAGAAAATCCAATGTATATTAACTATTAATGAAAGGGGCACCGAAGGCTACACTCACTTGTGCCGCCGGTGCTCCACAATGTTCAGGCAGTCTTTTGACTTTTTGACATCGCGCGCACCACACATGTAACACCGGATGTCCCTCTTCTTTTCTTCTTGGCAGCGGCGCTCCTGCACCAATCACCAGGGCTATACTTCTTCGCGCTGTTTGTCCCGTTTGAGCGCCTCCTCAGCTCGAACTCGCCCCGCGCGAGCGCGCTCAAGGCGGGCCACCTCTTCGTGGGCTTACCGCTCTTCAGCCTCCTTGCGGAGGCGCCGGTCCTTGCGGACTCCGAAAACCGCGCGCAGCTCGACGTGCCGGTTCTCGACAAGCGAAAGCCATTTTCTCATTCTGCGGGCTCCCGCCTCGCCATGCTGCTCCACGAACAGGTCCATCGCGGCGAAGGCATCCTCTTCCAGAAGGGCGCTTGCCCTCGAGGCTTCGCGCGCCCACTCGAGCAGCTGCTCGAGGCGACTCACCTCCAGCCCTCCTCCTGTGCAACTTCCTGCTTGATATGTGGCACCGAGCTCTCTTGAGGAGCGACAGCGCCTTTTCTTCTTCTTCTTCTTCCGGCTGAACTGGTGGTGGTCCAGTCGAATACGGACGGCGCAATGTCGCACCTACCCGTGCGCATATAAGAGGCACCACCTCTCGATCAACCTCCGTAATCGAGACCGAGGAGCTTGGCTCCTCCTCGACCCCAACTGACATCTCTTGGAAAAGATGCGCGCACATGCGCATAAATTCTTCTTCATCCATTCTGAAATCAAACAAGGAGGAAAATGAGAGGAATTTATGAATGCGTGGCATGCATTCGACGTGGAGAGAGAATCGCTGGATTTACGATAATAATCCGCTTTCGGGAGCCCTTCGGTCGACCGGGCCTCCGCTTCGCTACCGGAACCAACGACGCGGCCTTCTCGGTTCTAACGCCCGCTCTGTTCACAACTTTCGTGGCCTTCCGAGGCTTTCCGCGGGCACATAGGCAGCCCCTATATCTCCTGGTGGAGTGATGCTTACCTGCGTGCTCGCTGCGTTCGCTTGTGGCGGGTCGCCCAACGCCACCACTACGCTCGCATACATCGGAGGTTGCGTTTCGACATCGTCTACTTCTGTCGGATCCAGCTGACTTTCTTCGGCGATGTACTCCTTTATCTGTTCATCATGGATGGGTTCAATTAATTTCCCGTCCATATCTTCTAGCTCATAAGTATTTGAGCCGAGCTGTGCCGAAATGGTATACGGACCAGCATATTTCGGGGCTAACTTAACGCTTAGCCCTTCCGTAGCAGAAGACAGTATCTTATTATGCTTCCAGACTTGAACTTCTACATCGAATACAGCCACTCTACGCCGTGCGTTATAATAAGCGGCCTTCCTGTTGTGAGATTCCTCCGATCTCTGGCTCGCTTCAGTACGTAGATTGATTAAATCCTCAATCTTCCTCTGCTAATTCTCAAGAGATTCAGCTTGCTCTCTATCTAAAGCAGCTAGCTATTGGTCTAGACGAATGGTTGACGGAGGCATTGGCTGTCTTCCATAGTTCAGTAGAGAAGGACTGGCTCCTACTGAACTATGCACAGCCGTGTTAAATGCGAACACGAGCTCTGGCAAATTATCGTCCATTGTTCTATGGCTCTCTTCGACAAATGCCATGAGCATCGTCTTCAGCAACCGATTAACTTGCTCCACTGGATTTGCCTGCGGATGATATGGTAGCACCGTAGTATGGTGCACACCTTTCTCTATCAGAAAACTATCAATGGCACGGTTCTTAAACTCCGTGCTATTATCCGAAAGAAAGACTTCAGGAGCTCCGTATTTCAAAAAGATACGCTCTTTGAACTCCTTAAGGACTGTTTTCGCATTGGCTTTGCGAATGGGAATAACTTCGACCCATCGCGTAAATAAATCCTTGCCATGGTCTAGTGACAGTCCTTCGCCCGATTAGCCCTGCTGGAACACGTTGTTCGACTTTGCACTGCTGACATACAGTGCATCGTCGAACATAGGCTTCCACGTCCTTATATATGCCCGGCCAATAATATAAATTGGCTATCCGGGAATAAGTCTTGTCTCTTCCGAGATGACCTGCAGTTGGCTCGTCGTGCCCTTCATGAAGCACTGCTTTACGCTTCTCCGTTGGCACAACGAGCTTCCACGCTTCGTCATCGCCGATCGTGCAATTGGTTGATAAAGATATAGTTGCCCACCTATAACCTTATAACTCGGGTTATTGGTGGGATCTTCTTCAACCTTCTGTACCCAGTGTAGATACCACTCATCTTGGGTGTCATCACCCCAAGATATTGCACCAATATCAGGCTCGGCGTTCTCGTATATATGAGACAAGGCGTCTGGTACGTTATTAATAGCGCCTTTCCGGTGCTCCACCGTGTACTTATGGCCCTGCAGCTCCAAGACCCATCGAGCCAATCTGCCCGTTGGATTGTGCTGGCTGCACAACCAATGCAACCTGCTGTGATCCGTGACCACCTTGAATTCATTCCCTTCAATGTATGGTCAGAACTTCCTGATGACCCATACTGCAGCGAGACATTCTCTTTCTGTCAGGCTATAGTTGTTTTCGGCTTGTGCCAAAATTCGACTGGCGAACTCGAGCACTCTCTCTTCTCCATCAATCATTTGGAGAAGTACTGCTCCCAATCCAGTATCACTGGCATCAGTTTGCACTAAAAACTGAACATGTGCGTGTGGTCGCTGTAACATGGGAACAGTCGCAATCAAAGCTTTTATATGGCCATAAGCCGATGGCTGCTCTCCAAGCCATCATATTTTCTCGCTTTCTTTGTTAGCTGAGTGAGTGGCTCGGCGATCGTGGCAAAATCATTCAAAAATTTTCGATACCACGATGCCATCCCTAGAAAACTCCTGAGTTGCTTCAGCTTTCTGGGAGCCGGATATTCTATGATCGGCGCAATCTTGTCAGGATCGGGCCGAAATCCATCGCGGTTCACTATCACACCTATGTATTTTGTCTGTTCTTGATAGAATACACTTTTCTCACGGTTGATAGTGACACCTGCATCATCGATGCGTTTGAGCACTTGCTCGAGTCTCCTTCGATGTTCATCAAACGTTTCTGTTACGATGACGATGTCATCTAAGTAGCTATACGCATATGGCTCGAGCTCCGATCCAATGACTTTGTGTATAAATCGTTGGAACATTTCTCCAGCTTGGCATAACCCAAAAGGTAGCCGTGTATATTGAAAGAGGCGTATACTAGGTACTGTAAACGCTGTTATAGGCTTCGATTCGGGCGTCAGTGGAATCTGATGATACGCGCTACTTAAGTCAAGCATAAATATATACCTAGCTGACTGTATCTTGTGTAAAATCTGATCCACGAAGGGCAAAGGAGATGCATCTTTATTTGACACCGCATTGACTTTGCGAAAGTCGATGCACATCCTATATTTGCCGTTACTCTTTTTAACCATCACGACAGGGCTTGGCCAACCACTGTTAGGCGGCTCGATTACTCCAGCCTCGAGTAATTTTCTCACCTGACGACGCATCTCCTCCTCGATCTTTTTCGAGACAGGATAATATTTTTGTTTGATTGGCCACGCAGTGATTACCTCGATTTTATGTTCAGCGAGCGTAGTACATCTGAGAATAAGTATCTGGCGGTCTAATCAGTCGATCTAGCAACTACTCCAGTTGCTCTCGCTCAGCTGATCCTACGTCAGCGAGCCCTGTGGCAGTCACAGCTGTGACTCTGTGTTCCGCATACTTGTTTTCATCTTTGAAAAACAATTGGTTCTTGCAAGGATCCAATACCGCTTTGAAGCATCAACTAAAGTTCACTCCGACGTAACAGTCTGCATCTAACTCTGGTGAGATAGCAACTGTTACGTCTTTTTGGATCCCCGCGATCTCGAACGGTAGACTAACGTAGCCTACGATGGCGAAGTAATGATCGTTTGCCATTCTCGCACCTCTGCCATAGCTTGGTCGAAGCTCTCGACCACACACACTGGCGATCTGTAATCCTACAGATCCCATCACTGTGCGTGCCGCTCCAGGATCAAACAATGCTCGAACCGTATATCCACCGATGTTGACTTGCAACCACCATCGTTCTTCACTCATCAGGATTCGAACATTGTGTTGACGACCCCTCACGCTGTTGAGAAGTATTTACTACTTCTGAACAACCTTCATCGACCTCTCTAGCCGACTTAGAGGTCTTTAACCGGATCGTAGGAGACGCAGCGGCCTCTACTGCGCGCTCCTCCTTTCGTTTCCCGTCGTATTTCTTCGCCAATCCCTAGCCAGATTCTGTACCAAATGGCCACCACACCTGTCGGTAACTCTGACAGAGAGGGTAACAGCTCCTCCTCTGTCAGATCAGCGAGCACACGACACTCTTCTACTCGGGTGAGAAATGCATCAATACTTAGATCCTTTTCTCCCGAGAATCGAACTTGCCATCGTCTTACGATTTGGCCAACGTCTCGACCTGCGCATCATGCCTGCGAGCTGGTTCCAGAAATAAACATTGTATTGGATCTGAGTCTATTACTAGCACTCAGATCCATCTTTTCACTACTATTTCTCTCTGGTTCGTAAGCACCTGAGAGATTCCCCCTGTCCCAGGCTGTTCCTGCACCAGTAGCACTTGAAACGTTTGGCGCCAGTCTGTGCGCCTGTACCTGTTCCAATAGGCTACTATTTCCAGGATAATACGTAAATGTATAATATTATAACGTTCAGCCGTTACGTGCTTGATTTTAGATAGATTCTGCTATCCAAAATCCTTGAATTCTTGTATAGACTTAGTTGATCTATTAAATATAGTTTAATTTAAGTGATTCCCGCCCTAATGTGCCAGGGCAAAGGAGATGTAACGGAAACGCGCAATGGTCTCCGTACATCGCCACCCTGACACTGTAGATTTTCCCAGGTATAGCTCTTCTATTGCCCGGGATATTGAGAATAGAAGAGTCGGAAAATAGTGAGGCAGCTTTCCTCACTCCGAGCATAAGCAGCCGCGCATTGGCTTTTTTACGGCGGAGCAAGTACTAGACCCAGTGGATTGAGGGTGGGATGGGTCAGACTAGGAACATCGAGTCGCTTAACTTTTTATGCTATTGCGTAATGAATAGCACACAAAGTCTTAGCCTGTCACCCTTCCAGGTTCGATGGACGTCGCAATGACAATCCACCTAATTGGAGAGCTTACTATAAGTAAAGCAGGTTCGTTAGAGAAGCGCAATGCTTCTTTAACTTGCTGCGAGAAACTCAATCAGGAGCTTATAATAAACAATTATATAATATAAAATGCCTTTTTATCTACTGCCGCTTAATGGACAATAGACAGACGTTGGCTGGCTCTCTATTCACGGAGTTCAGTGGAAAAGTGTATTACTTTTCCACTTTGTCCGTGAAAAACACAGTTTCGTGTATCTGGTTTATCGAGAAAGCGCAATGCTTTCTCGACTAGCAGAGAGAGACTATTACTAACTTATATTTAATAAGTCCCTCCACGATCGCGTAATGGATCGTGAAGGGGTTATTTTGTATATCTCTGTATACTAGGTTTGTCGAGAAGCTCAATGCTTACTCGATTTGCTAGTATACAGTGCTATTACTAGCACAACGGTTTCGCCGAAGAACGCCATGTTCGCCAGGCCAGTCGCGAGGTAAAGCACGCTTGATTTTTATACTCTGTTCGAGTTCGTTGCCGCTTGTATTAAGCAAGCAACTTGTTGACAGAGCCTTGAGGTAATAGGAAATAAAAGTATAATAGGAAATATTAGTAGTAAGAGGAGTTTATTCTGTGGCGAGATCGGGTACAAGAGTGCGTACTGCCTCGTATATCGGCTGTGTTTATATACTCTTCGTCTGCGTGATTCCGGCTTTCCTCTTTCCTTGATTGATCGTCGGTGTGTCCACGCGCTTGATTGTGTGCGCTTGATTATTCGAAACTGTCTCGCTCTTATTGGTGTGCACGCATACGTGTGTCTGATCGTCGCGCTTAGCGGTCGAAATTCCTCTCTATCACTCTTATTATATTTTCGATAAAATTCTAACGTATTTCGCTACTACCAATAATCGCTATTCAATCATAATTCCTTGATTATATGTGATTTATTAATAACTGATTTTACTTATTATTCTATGAAATATATTAACTTTATTTTTAAATTAATTAATTTATTCTAATATATGTATTTATAATAATGACTATAATTTCTATTTATATAATGCCTTAACTGCATTATTATTATCGCTATCTTCAGTAATTAATAATTTGCTTTTATAATTCAAATATTTATAATTAACATTATTCTATTATCCTATTTAATTTGAATAATTTGTTTTTTACGTGTGTTACAGTATCCTGGAAATTCACTTGAGGTCGCCTATTCGAGACTTTTTCAGCCTGAATCTCCGGATGGCGGCTGTCTCAATGAACCTCTACCTTCTAGCCTCGTACTAAAGGCTATTCGGAGATCTTTTCTCCCTTGGCTCACCTCGAACTCTGGCGCTGTCGGTCTTAGCCGACCATCGCTGCCACTCTGCGTGCACGCGCATGGAGTCTTTGCGGCTCCTTCCAACGCTGTGCAGCGACGAGGGATCTCCAAGACCCTCTCGTTGAGCAATCTCATCTGCTCTTTTATGCCGGAGAATATCATCATGATATCCCCCGCTTGAGACCCTGTGAAGACCACTGGAGGCGTTTTTTCCTCCGCCTCTTCACCCGTAGCTGACCCATCCGTCACGCTATCGGCGTCGCTCTCCCTAGTCGGCTTTTCTGTTCGCTCGACAGAGATGTGCTCCGTGACCAAGCTCTTCTGTTAAAGCTCCTTTTCCAGCTGCGGCGCGTGGAGCCTGTAAAGCTGCTTCGCTCGTTCCACGTCGTTTGCTTTCACTACTGGGTCCATCAGCAGCATTTGTAAAGGGTGTAACCCCTCCCGACTTACTTTTTCGTCATACAGCGGGGACCCAGTCACCTCGAAGGCCCTTCCCTCGATGTAGGCTCGCCGCAGCTCTTCACGTTTCATTTGTGCTTTGAGCTCATCTGATTCCTCAGATGGCTCAAAATCGGCTGCTGAGTAATCCTCCTACAGCCATTTCTCCAATCTATTCTTTTTTGCAAATGAAAGACCCTGGTGGCTAAGCTGCAATTCCGTTAGTGCTTCCTCCAGGTCTTTCCCTTCCATGTCGTAGTACCAGCCGTCTAGTGCCTTCAGCGTCGTATGCGCCATATTTCCTGGGATTGACGCTGACTTTCACAATTCCTCAAGATCTGGTGTTTGAATCTCGAACTTCGAGTTCGGATCTTACTCAGTGCATTAGATTTTACTCTAATGCACATTTCCAGATCTGCTCATGCAAGGATTCAATTCAATCGCGAATTCGTTATAAAACATATTCAATATCTTGTAATTTTCATTAATCCAACTTAGTTGTATTATATCATTACATTATTCATTATTTCTCAACCAGTCTTTTAACTTTATAGTATTTGATCTTTTCGTTATGTCTAGAATTTTATATTCATTTGGTAATTTATTGTAAATGCTAATTTCTTTAATATAGCTATTCTTATTACTAACTGTCTTATATTGTCTTGGTGGTAAAACTAATTTTTTCCTTGTTTTACTTGCAGAGTTAATATATTGCACTTTAATATTATTGTATTCATATATTAAGCTTTCATATGCAATAAGTTGTTTTATATTTAATGGTATTTTAGATGAAAATTTATTTTTATTTATTATTTTTAAGATTCTATTTTGTATTATTTGTTATAAGTGTAGTTTATTTTTATAAGCACCTCCCCATGCTATTATGCTATAGTTAATTAAACTATGGAAACGGCATAATATATATTCTTTAGTGTATTGATGTCCATGAATTTAGATATTTTATTGAAAATAAAATAAAATATCTGGTTTTGTTTAATAAGTATTCAATATGTTTATCCCATTTCATATTAGCATCAAAAATAATACCTAGATACTTAATACTATTCACTCTCGTTAGAGTTTCATTATTGATTTTAATTTGAAATTCATTGGGTGTGCAATCGCAGTAATATCCAAATATTATATACATTGTTTTTTTGAATATTTAAAGTTAATTCATTTAAACTAAGCCGTGTAGAAACTTCATCTAAGTACTTGTTCATTTTGATTTCAACTTCAGTCCAGTTTTTTCCAGTTGCTATTATTGCAGTATCATCAGCATACGATATTATTGTGTTTTTTGAGTTTTCTGTTAGTAGATCATTTACATATATTATAAAAAGTAAAGGTCCTAATATTATTCCTTGTGGTACTCCAGTATTTAAATTTCCAAGATCGCTAATGTGTTGCCCAATCCTTACTTGCTGAGTTCTATTGTTTAAGTAACTAGCAATAAGCTTGTACCCCTTTCCTCTAATTCCATAGTTAAAAAGTTTATCCAGTAAAATATTATGATTAACAGTATTAAACGCTTTAGTCAAGTCCAGAAAAGTAATGACAATATGCTTACTTTGATCCAGGTTTTCATAGATAGTTTTAGATAGGAAACTCAGAGCATGTTTTGATTCAATGTTTTTAATAAAAACAAATTGATTTCTTAATATTTTACTTCAGTTTATGAAGTTAATTATTCTGTTATAAATGATTTTTTCAAATATTTTTGCTATATTTTATATCATTGATATCGGTCTGTAGTTTCCCAATTCATCCTTTCTTCATGCTTTATAAATTGGTATTACTTCCGCAGACTTTAACGTATCAGGCCAAACAGCCATTTCAATACAGAGATTAATTATATGTGCTAATGTGTCAGCTACCAGTAATGAAATAGTTTTCAATACTTTTGCATTTATTTTATCGACTCCTCCATTTTTAAATTTTAGTTCCTTAATCATATTAAGGATTTATTGTTCGTTAGTGGGTGTAATAAATATTGTTTTTGGATTACTCGTTGGTAATTCTGATTTTTTTATTTAATGGCGTTGTAATTCTATTACTTAGTATTTCTCCTAGACTGAAATAGTAATCATTCATTTTGATTTTGAATAAACGTGTTTTTTCCTACTTTTATTTTATTATTATTTATTTTTATTTTCTGTTTCTTCTTGCTAATTTTAGTATTTATACAAGTCCAGAGTTTTCTTGGATCATTACTATTTTTTTCTATTATTTTTTTTTTCATATTTTATTTTCGCCACTTTTATAATTTTATCTAAACTTTTAGAAAAGTTTTTGTATTCTGTTTTCAGACTTTCATTTTCCGGATCTAATTATAGCTTATAGTACGTGACTAATTTCTTGTTGTACGAGTTTATTATTGCACTAGTTATCCATTCTTTCCTTGGCGTTTTTTTAGAATTATGTATTTATGTTTTCATATATTTTGATTTCTCTACACATACTTGTATTTCTTTTATCATATCATTTATCGCTTTATTAGGATTTTGTGAATTTTTGTATTTTAACCAGTTGATCTGTTTAGCAATATTATGTAATATATTATAATTATAATAAATGTTATTTTCGCTGTCGTTATTTTTATTTATGCATATTTTACTATCTTCTAATTCCAAGAAAAGCGGATAGTGATCTGTTATTGCGCTTTGAATGTAAGTGATTTTCTGGTTATATTTTTAGTCTTAATGAAAATGTTGTCAATACATGTGCCTCTTTCACTGGATATATTAGACGGTCTAGTTATTTTTGTAAATCCTGGTAGAAAACTATAAATAAAAGATCAGCACTTATAAAATTGTTTTTCTGTATATTTTGTGACGAATTTGCGAGCAAATTTCGTATTTGCTCGGTAATTCGATGACACGCTCTATCCAACGGCACGCAGGCTAAGGGAACCGTGAGCGAGATAGCGAGCATGGCGCGTGTCGCGAGAAAGAGAGAGAGAGAGAGTGGTCACAAACTCAGCGTCGAGTAAGTACACGACTTACTGTGTAAAACGGCTTGCAAGCGGCAAGCCGTGTAAGAGTGTGCGTGTGTGTGATTCGCGGCCGTTTCCCGCGTTTTACCAGCCTTCTCGATTCGCGGTTACCGTTATATTTGTATGTCAACTTTGTTATTTTTAATAGAGAATATACGCAATATTAAGAGAATCACGTCGTCATCATTTATGCGAGAGAAACCTAATACTTCCTCTTGATTTCCCGCGATTACCGCCGCCTCCGTGGGCACAGTAGAAAAGCGTTTCTACTGTGCATTAAATCTGAGCAGCAGGACTTGCGAGCATTGCACGGTGCTCGCAAGCAATATTTCTGAACAACGGGAAACGAGACTCTTCAAGAGAGTCTCGTGTTTGTAAACGAGAGCTATTGGAGTCTGTATAGCGTCAAATCCTCGCTCGATTTTGACGCTGCAACGTGTATGCAGGTAGGAGTGAGAACGCAAGTACGTTCTCACCGCAATAATAACAGCCCCGTTACAACTGCGTTACAGATGGCGCCCAGCTAAAAGACCCACGATACGATCGTGGTCTCGTGTATTGCACGATGTCCTCTTCCATCGTGCAATGTATCCGTTCGGACAAGAGGTCCACGGATTTTGAGAAATCCTCCTATTACCTTTCTTTCTGTGATCATGCACCAAAGCCCCTGAGTCGGGGTGTGTGTATCCGGCTGGGATTGTGCCGGTACACGTAGACACACGACCATGCGCAACTGCCTCTGAGTCACATGGAAAGGACATTCCTAGAGAAGGCTTTGCAGCTCCTATGAGTTAGAAGTCTAGCGGCGGGGCCATAGGAAAGCACTACGTTCCCTCCGTAGTGTGGATATGTCTTGACGTGGCGCACCGCAGCAAAAGATGCGCGTATAAGTCTTGGCTGGTCGCGGTCATAGGTAAAGCACTATGTATGCCCTCTCCATAGTGTGAATATCGTTAACGTGACGCGACAGGAGCATCGGCATGAGAAGGAATAGAGAGATGGTATCCCGGTCTTGGTGATAGACGACGATGTTGAGTCCAACGAGGTAAAAAAAGGTATATAGAAGACGTCTTCTCGTTGCTGCAGGACGATAAGTCGTTTCTGGGTGTGGGGTATAACGGCCGCGGATTTTAGAAGCTAGTCGGCGAATGGTAGATCCCTGTGATACCGGCATGGGTAGTCGGTAGGATCTGTAGCTGAGTCGAGGCCAGTGCGGCGTTGGCTCAGTGTTAAGGAGCGCGCCTCTGGATCCTAAGGTCGTGGGTTCTAGCCCCGCGTCCACGTACTTTTACCTCGATTTTCCTAAATCCTGCCCCGTTACCCATCTGTAACCCATCTGTAATCCTGCCCCGTTACAATTTATATTAAAATCTCCAATTATAATATGATTTATAGCCTTTCTTTTTTTTCCCAAGAAAGTTTTTCGATTTATATTAAACTCTGTACAATTTATTCCATGCGATCTATATAAGGATGCTATTTCTAAGTACCTATTATTATTTAATATTATTATGGAGTATAAAAGTTTTAGTCTATCGATTACTGTTGAGATATGTGAATTCATGCTCTGTCGAAGTGTCGACTAGCCGTAGTACGTATGTATGTGTCGCGACTTGCGGAACTAACTGAAAGACGCAACGCCACCTCCCTCATCTCAACTGAGGTACCAACAGCTGACAAGGAAGGACACTGCCGTACCAACTGCCTCTACACAGGGTCTACCTCATCACAGGATAACTCCCTAAACAACTTTTTCTTAAGTACAGCTTCAGTCAAGACAAAGAACGGCATATTTCTTTGATATCTAACACATCCACCAGCGCAAGTGTCAAGAATAAAATTTATAGCCGAGAGCTATACGGTTAGCTATGAATGTACGCTAGTTCGAGTACAGAAGAAAATACGCCGACACCGGATGTCATTTGCACATCTAAGCAACACAGAAGAATGCTAGCCATATATGGTCAGAACGCTAGGATGACTAAGTACGAATGCCGAAATTCAAACGCACCTTTGTGCCTTCACATACCCGGATCCTCTATCTAAAATTCACCCTTCCCTTTCCCCGAAGCTCCACATTTATGTTACCTTCCTCAATGAATCCGACCTGGAGAACTATAAAAGGAGAGACGCAACTATGATCGTTCCCCTATCGATTCCCGTTTTTTGGTAGTAACACGTTGTCTCCGCGCTACTCGCTCTAAGAAATTATAATACGCGGTTAGGCATCTATTATACTTTGGCTCTGTATTGAGCGTGATTTATTGAAACTAACTCATTGTAACGAATTATTGTAACCAATTTTGAAGTAGTGAATAAAGTAGTAATTGTAGTTATTTTCAAATAGAAAATCAGTGTTATTTTATTAGAATCATTCAAACCTTTTCCAGATTATCAATTTATCTTATTCAATTATACGCGCGCTTCGCTCTCTGCAAGCCACACCCACACAGGAGGAGGATCTACAGCGGCATTGAGAAGCCAGCGGGGGACATTACTTTCACTCTACTTCCTACGATCAAATCATAGTAAGTTGTGCGCCCTGCGCATTATCATTTACAATTAAACCTTTTACACATCTACGCCTATTAAATTATTGCCGCCCATCCTTGCGCTTGACGCGAACTGGGGAAACTATTATTTTTCAAAGTCAATTTCCGTCACTGATGGTCATTTACTTGTGTGCAACTCAAGTTCTGCTTCTTCTTCGTTACGCTCCCTACACGTAACAATGTATAAGTGTGAGTATGCGCGAGCATAGTGGCGCAGACGAACGGCTTGTATGTTACTTAGCAACGAGGAACGAAAAAGCAAATACATTACACTTTAATTGGTTATTATCATTTTAATCATAATTGTACTAAATGGATAATACAATATATCACCATTATTGTTAACGAAAGAAGTGACTCATAACTTTATTTGCATCCCATCATTAGTAACAAATACAATTGATTTTGTTGAATGTTTTATATTTTCTTTTATATAGACTAATACTCCATCATTTTACAAATTTCTCCTTTGTTATAGTATATTTCATAACCATTTAATTTATAATATTGATAATATTTCAATTTCCAAACTTCCATACCAACTATAACATATGATTTAATCTTGAGACTCTCAATCAAGATTTGCAGTTTATTAAAATTTGCATTAATACTTCTTATATTTTATAACGGGGGAATTTGACTAAGCATGGGAGCGACTCGGCAGCTTCTCTGCGTTTATAATTAGGAGGCAAATGACGGTTAACCCTTAACTGACACACGTCAAAATAATAACATAAATGACACATGGGGTATTTCAGACCCCCCAGTGGGCAAAAATGTTTATAACTTTTTTATTTATTAATATTTTCATTTGCAATTTTTTTTACAAGTACCTTAAGGTCTCTACTAAAGGGTGTTTTAGTTCATAAGATCCAAAATTATTGTTTAGATATTGAAAAAAATCGAAATTTGTTTAAAAAACTGAAAATCTATCC
>UELV01001453.1:0-10857 GCA_900490015.1 Megastigmus stigmatizans
ACACACACACACACACGCACGTGCGCTCGCGCGATTTTGGGCAATCGCGAAAAGTGAACGATGAACCCGCAGCGTTTATATTTATAATTTCCGAGAGGGGGAAGAGTTGGTACGTCGTCGTAAATGTGTTTTCTCACATTTTAATGTCATTTTATATTCGCCGGCTTAATTTATCGCCGTTATTCGGTGAGCTTTTTATTTCTTTCCGGTAAAAGCGCGCGCTTCTCTAGCTTTTTTTTTTGCTCTCGACTCGAAACGAATATGAATGTTAGTAAATAGGAGCTTTGATGTTTTCGTGTATGATCGATGTATATCGTTATACTATGCCAGACTTTTCGACCGATTTCGTATTAATGTAAACGACGATGATGGATGTTTGCGTTATTAAAAACGATACTGTGGATGAAACCGTTAGATGCTACGTGATATATTTGTAATCGTATGATTGAGATTAATGTGGAATAAACGAATGTGTAGTTTTATAAATTATTGTTTAAAGAGTCGCGTGTGATGGCAACTACCAATATTTCTTATTTTTCACTGTCATTAATTATCTCTTCACGATAAGGTATATAAAATAGGTGTAAAAAAGTTAGTTTCTTATTATATTTGATTTTGAAGAAGTAGCACTTGAAAATCACAAATAACTATACTTATAACAGATTCTGGATAATTGTTCATTTCGCGTGTCTCGTTCAACTTTACCTTTTACTACTGAATTATCTATTTTTTTTAAAATCTTATTTCTGAATATATTTTAACTTATTCTCATTATGATAAGAGCAATATTCCTAACTTTACGAACGATTGCTATAATCATGTTTCATAAATTTTAAAACAAATAGATAATAATAATAAATTGTTGACTCGATCTCTTAACAAGTTAAATAAGATTTAAAATACATAACAGTGACAGTGACATTTCATAACGTAAATAAACACAGTGTTAACGATGTCGCGTGTGTTTGTTTATGCGTTTATTATTAAACATACCAATGATGTTTTAAAATATAATAAAATTCGTAAAATTAAAAAATCCTTTTTCATTTATTTTTACATGTTTCACATTTTTATTTTATGAGCAGTGCATATTATAGGTTTCTTTTGTTATCGTAATAATTTCTCTCTATATGAAATAGTAATTTTCATAAAATTTCATAACTCCTTTTAGAATTATACGGGTAATACTTTCGAAGCTTACTGAAAGATCGATATATGCACCTGCATAAACAACTTAAAAAGAAATTAAGTAAAATTAGCGAAACATCATAAAACTATAAGCACGGAGTTACTAAATGTTAAGAGTTACTAAACAATTACAACTTAGAAATATAAAAGCACAACGTCTTTTTAACAATCTTACGACACGGTATATTTTCCTAATCTGCAAACTCGACGATTATTGTAATGCAAAACGCACCTTTAATCACTTTGGTTGAGGTTATGTATTCGAATTCAAACTATATACCATTCCCACCAAACTATAACATTCGACTTGTAACATCGCGTCTAAAAGCGCTTGTATATATAAAAAAACTAATCGCTCACTCACTCGGTCAGCAAGAAATCAAAAAAGAAAAAACTCAAAACCGCACTGACCATTTCACGCGCGAACAAAGAAACACGTAAGTTTCCATTATCGCGATAGTCGCGCACATTATTATACTTGCCGCTAAAACACGTCATTCGTCGTCGCACTCGTATATACTCACTCTCTGCTCTACAGTAGTGCGCGCGCGCGCGTATGTCGCGCCTCTCTCATCAAGGTTATACACTCGCTCTCTCAAATTCAAAACACACTGCAGCAAAAAGAAGAAGAAGAAGAAGAAGCACCGCGGCGAAAGTGTATAAGCGAGCTTGCAAGCTCCAAGTCGAGAATATAGAGAAGTGGCGCGCGCGAGAGTGAGAGTTGCATCCGCAAAAGAAGCGCACTTCAAACTGGCGCCACGAGGGTTCGGCGCTCCGACGACGATCTCGATGTGTGTATGGGTAAGGCGCGAGAGAACTGTCGTCCCGGCGGTACGAACTGTCGGTGTGTGTGTGTGCGTGTCGTGTACGTCGCGCACGCGCGAACAAAGCCAAGAGAGAGAGAGAGAGAGAGAGAGAAGAGAGCTCTGACGGAGTAGTCGGTGCTGGCGATGTTCCTTACGCGCGCGCCGCGTTTGTGCGCGGTAGTCAGGTCGCGCTTTGTATACGACGGACCGTTCGCGCGTGTGGTGGGTTTCGCTTGGTTTTGGTTGGGGTGGATGATCCGATTATTGACCGACAGCCAATTGTCGATGGTTTTTTTTGATTCATTTCATTTGGGTTAAACAGTTTTGGTTTCATATTTCTCCTTGGTTTTGCATTACTGTTGTGTAGTACGTGTTATCGGATTCGTCGAAAAGTAAGTAACACGTGAAAATGATTAGCCGCTTTTAAGAAATACTGCTCAGGTATTATCTTAACTAATACGTTATTAAATCCCAGAAAGTTCTGTACTTTTAAAACTGTATTCTATCTGTTCCAGATTCCATCTATAATGAATTTTTATTGATTATTTACTCCGAAAGCTGTATAGAGCATTTAATAGCTACAGAAATAATTAACGAATCGCGCATATTGCATTATACTTTAAATCAGACAAAAGTAAGACATAGTTTGAGTTAATGTTTACCATCGTATTTCATCGAAAATGAGCAAATCGATAATTGAATTATTTCTTAGAAACATTTTTCTCAATGTAGGTAAAGTCAAAGAGAAAACGTGTACTTAATTGCCTCGATGATTCATATATCCGCACATGTATACCTATTAATCATTGATTACAAAATGAAAAAATTTTAATACCATAGTTTTATCAACCCACATCGCGTCGATAAGCTAATGACAACCAATAAACTTGCACAAATGACAGATATTCTTTTGTTTGAATCTTTTTTCTTTTTTCGAATATAATTCAATACTATAGTGATTATTATAGCGTGAAATTCGGCGTACGAAAACTTAATTTTATAGAAGCAGATGCGTCCGTGGCAGTAAAGTATAGCGAAGTACACGAGATAACGCTATCAGCAAGAATTTTATCGCTTAGAGATAAATTCTACGTTTGATCATATTGCATACCTGCAACAGCTACGAAACAGTTTAGCCACACAAGCTGTTCATATTTCGCTTTACTTATTTTTAACATACCAACGGTACAGCAACATCACACAGGATATACCATTGCAAACAAAACACATTTGTTCGATTAAATTATTTTCAATATAAGCCATTCCGATCCTTTGTCTCAGTCACCGCAATCAATTATCAGCTGGAATAAGATTCATAATTAATCGTTCACTGAAAAAAAAAAACTCTGTCCAGACTGCTTTATATAATCGAATGCGAAGGAGAGACCTATACGTCGAGACCGAGTCGACAAAAATTATATTATATGTTTGACTCGCGACCAACGACACACACACATATATAACAACGTTGGCAGAATTTTGGTAGTGTCGCGCGATCCGAGACAGGGCAGACACGATCGATTTTCGTAAATGACACTTTTTTCACTCGCTATTCGAGTTTGTATCAACGGCACATATCCAACTTAAAACTTAGGTATACCACCACGCTGCAACAGGTTATCTCTATTGCGCCTGTCTTTTTCTGGATCGCGGTCTTTTTCTATATTTTTTTTTTTTTTTTTATGAATCGTCACCGATGATTTTGTATTTACCGAACACTCGATTCGATTTCAAGGGGATTGAAATATTTGCTAATCTTTATTTAACCAACTTTTAATAATTATTATAAATTATTTTTATTTTTAAATCCTTTTTAAATAACCTTTCAAATACAAATGGCTTACCCGATACGTGAACCGAAAGTCATATAGATTACACATCAAGTTTCCTTCGGATAATATCCGATAAGCAGCCCAACCTTTGAACAGCTCTAGGAAGAGACTTGCAATATATTTGGAGTAGATCAAGATTTCGTGGCTCCTCTCGAAAGCAATGAAAATGAGTGTGTTCCAGTGTCAGGTCTCGCCTTGGCAATGACTCCTGGCCTCTCTCGTCTGTATTTCGAGTCTCGCGGGCACGGGAGTAACGGAGCTAATAATTTCCGAGCGCCAAGACGCGGCCTTGTCACTCAACTCTCGTCGGACTGAGGCGCTACGACGTCGCGCGGTGGAATTTCGAGGGAGGTCACCACGCATACGAGAGGGAGTGCGCCCATTTGATTTTCAGCGCGCAGCTGTGATTTTAGACCGTCAAGCGCAAATATTTTTGCTATTATCGCGAGAAACGAGTCGTATGCGACCAACAGACACGCGCCGAGGGGATAATTGAAACTCCGAATGTTTGCTCAGTCAGCTAATGCCGTCGTATTCCTTTTCTTCCTTTTTTTTTATTTTGATCATCGTGAACATTTTTCTCTAATTCGGGTTTGCTTGAACTTCAAGGACGGCTATGTTTGGTTTGTAAAAAAAATGGATTCACCGAGTCATTACTGCGGGTGAAATTGTATTGGGAGTGTATGTTGAAACATATTTGGATTCTTTTAGAGTGAACAGACATTATACGCTGAAAAATTTCCGATTGATGAGTTATGTCAAAGTTTTAAATCAATATTTTTATATGTCAGGAATAAATTTTGCGGATCGATGCTTTAAAGATTGGCACCGTTTAAACTTGATATGAATTTATTCATAAAGCTAAAAATTTACACTTTGTGACATGTGCGTTAATTAACTAATTACTAAGCAATATCGAAATTTCGTTTTCCAGGTATAATTTAAATCGCATCCAACTATTTTACAAAAAAAAAATGATAAAACAGAACATCTTTGATATTTTAAAAAACTTTCGGAAAGAATTTCATTTTATTGGATATTTACCCAAAATAAAAAAAAAGGCCACACATTATGAACGTATTGCACCGCGAGCGTCCTCGCAAGAAGCACAAATCGCCTTTCGTCAACTTAAGAAGATTAACCACACTGGCCTGCTCGAAAAAAAAGCCTTTTTTGTTCGTAAAGCCACTAACATCACGAATTTACGAATGACGGTGTGTATCCATTTACCGCGCTCGAGCATTATTTTTCTTTTCTCCACAGCGATGAATCATTCGCGATTACAGCTCGCTCGCGTCCTCGCATGGTCGCCGTCGTTGGACGATGACGCGAAGCACAGAGTGCCTTTCGCCATATAGTGGAAAGGAACTTTTTCTTTTTCTCCTCGCATCCCAATTCCTAATAGACTACAGGAGATAATGGGCTAAAGATATATATTTTAAATTCCTGTTCGATAAGTGCAGTGTAACTTTTTTGAATCATTGTGAAGAACTGCATTGCTTGATACAGATCGATGCGTTGTTGTGGCACTGCAACGACTCGCACTACATTATTCTGTAGTTGAGAAAGCATTTTTTTCTAAAATCTATTTTTGAGAAATTATTTGTTTAAAGGAACTGAAACAAATATTTCACAAGTATGACAAAACATTTTACTACTGTGTTAATAAGTTTTCTCTCGCTCCTTTTTTTATATATAAATCAAAAAATGACGTACAATGACAATCTATAAAGAAACTGTAGTTTTCTTCATTAGAGTACATGATATTTCTTGTAAGTTTACAACGGTATGTTCTGCTAAAAAGGGCTATCCGATATTGTACACGATAAATCGATTCAACAAATAGCGCCATTGGAATCAATACCCAAGTTAACTAACAGTTTAAAAAAAAAAACTCCCAATAAAATATTATGACCAATTTAGCTTTTTTACACGATTATTTAATTTTTATTTATAAACCATTTTTGTAATGAATAAAAAAACCTATCTAAATTGTGCGATATGACTAAAATTTTAGGCATAAATTAAAAAATAACAATGTGTCGACGATTTCATTAGAACGATACTATATAATACCGTAGTTGAAGCAACGCAGTGTTTCCTCTAAAGATGCAATGCTTAACTAAATACCAAAGAATTCGCACATCTGTTTCCAATAGGTCGCAGCCAAAACAAGGATGCAGTGCAGCCACCGCAGTAAGATAATATAGGCAAAGTATATATGTATATCTCGGTAGCGCAATTTTCTCAGAGCGCAATGAATTGAAATGACCAATTGAGTGGCCGATAAAATCTCCGGTGTGCACGTAACGATGAAACTCAAGGTTCTCTCCCATTAAATAATCTGCCAGACTGCATCGCAGCCACGCTAAACATCCAGCGCTCCGCATGCTGCTGCACTCGTTCGCTTCTCCATTTCTCATTCCTCCCACTCGGCCTCCTCCTCTCCTAATGGCTTTCGCATGCCTACCTCACTTTATTTGTCACTTCGACACAACGAGGAACAATACCGTTCTCAGCTCAGCTGGTTTTTATTTAATTAACAAAACGGACGCGTGACTCATTATCGCTATAGTGCAATAGATTCATCACCTCTATTCGTTGGATTAATTTAAATCGCCAGTTGGTTCGTACCTTTTTTTTCTCAAGATGTTATCATTTGAATGGATTTTCTGCGCACCGCACGTTACGCGTATCGTACAATAAAAGAAGAATAGTGTAGAACGCGACCCCATAATTTATTTATAGGAGACAACATAAGCTACTGTATTATATAACTAAATTAAAAATGAAGAAAGAAACAGCAGATATTCAAATTAAGAAAAGTTTAAAATTGATATTGACACGCGCATCTGCACAGCGCACAATTTCACCACTAGCTACGATTTTATTATGCTTCCCTATAGTGATGTACCCCATGACCGTAATATACCGTCATCAGCCCTTTAAACGAAAGACATGAATTATTGCTTACTGGGAGATTTCCTGATCGGGTGGCCCGACAACCACGTTCTTCTCCTCCTCCTCTTCGGCTATGCCCGGCACATTAGCGTCGGGCAAATCGAGGCTGCCACATCCGATGGGACTGGCGCTCAGCAGCGAGTGGTAACGTCTAGGTCCACGGCGACGCATAGCGAAGTTGCGCTCGCGCGACGGGAATCGCGGAGTCTTTCTCTTGATCTCCGTCACTTCCTTCACCGACAGTCGGTCGTCCCACACCATCTTTGACGATATTCGATGCTCTGTCTTTATCTTTTTTCTAGATTGATATTCTTGTGCTGGTTGAGGGGTTTTTGCTTATTCGGGGAATTCGCGACGTCATGCGTATAGCGCGATGCCTGACGGTTCACGATTTGCTGCTGCGTGTGGCGATTTTTCGGAAAAAGGCTTTTGCAAAAGTTCAATTTTTAAATGCTCCAATAAGTGTAATTTCAAATGCATGTATATCCATTAAAATGATATATAAATACTTGGACATTAAAAAGATTATTGAAAAAAATTGAATGGAAAACCAAAATCACTAAATTTATCAGTAGTAAAAGTCAGGTATATTAAATCCATCGTGTTACTATATACTTAAAATATTTAACGCAGTAGTTACGTTTTCGACATTTTGCAAAGAGTTTGCGTTTTGAAAAATGGAAAAAATACTAGTTTAAAACGCCACCATTTTCAAGGTTAGTTTACTTTATAAATAAAGTTATAATCAATAGTATAAACAATCAGTTCTATAATCCATGCTTTTACAAATTAATTTCAGTAGTATATCTACGGACATATATATAAAGCTTATAGGGTGAGTTTCTAGTTCAGACCGGCTAGTATTATATATAATTATACGTAGATATGCTACTTATATCGATATGCAAACTTTAGCGTTGGATATCTTAATTTCCCGAGAGTTTCTTCAGCATATTCAGCAAAAACCTGGCACTACCAAACACTCTCAGCTCATTAAAGCTTTAATTCCTAACAATATGTCAAGGAAATAAAGAAAAATTAAATGAATCGTGCCGCGTAAAAAGATGACAGACACACACTCATCAAGAAAATCTACACACACCGAACGCGAGATACAGACCACAGTAGCTCCGCGGCTAGCTTTATTCCCGAGGACGAGCAACGATCACTGAGCAGCTACTCTCGGTTACTATCGAGTTCTCTGCTCTTCTCCGCGCCCCAAACCGAATTAACGTATAACTCGATTATAGAGAATTCAAGCCTCGTGTCTACCAGGGTCGTGTGTATAATAAGCATTACACACGGCGGAGAGCACGTGCACTTTGAGGACCGGGAATGCGAGCTTCTCTCTCTCCCCTGCAGATGATCTCGAGGTGAACGTGCCATTGACGAGCGCGGGATTTCGACGCCTACTACCTTCAAGAATTAATTTCTGGAGCGAAATTATTGTTTTCTTTCTTTCGAACGGTTGCGTTTTCGTATATTTTCAATTTCAAGTATAATATTCTGTCGTACGTGTGCCTCTGACCATTTTGATCGCAGTGTTTTATTGGATGGTTCTTAGAAAAAAAAGGATAACTTGGAAAAACACATCGCATACGTTAAACCCGAAATTCGGGTTCCAGATACGTAAGAAGTTAGTCATCCACAAGGTCATTTTTTGCTTCCTCATAGAAGAATGGTAAAAAAGGTAAAGAAGTAATAGTAAAACCACATCTTTTTTCAAAAGTTAATGAAAATGTTATAGAAACATATATTTCAAGTGTTTTTACATAAAAATTAGAATTTTTTTCCCTTATGCATGCTTGTGTGCGTGCGTATGTATGTGTGTATCTCAAATATTTCTGAAAATTCTGAATCGATTTTCATCTTACATCATTTTCTTTGTCATGTTTTCGCTGAATAAGTGAATTTCGCCCCAGGTAACCTGCTATAGAATCGTCTGCAGTAGAATGACAGGTTCTATCTTAGATGCAACATTGTAAACCGGTTTCAAGATTCCTAAATAAGCCAGTGTTTTTTTCTAATAGTTTGACTTACATTAATGTCATCAACTTTTCTAATAATAAAAAAAAACTTCAATAGTTCAATATTAAACAATGAATCTCTCGTATAAAACTCCAATACATGAATGGACTTTTAAAGAAAAAAATTACTGACCTCGTGTGTGTATATTTATACTTTATTGATTTAAATTGTAATTTTGCATATAATTAACTACGTTTAAAACGTTAAGACGTATACTCTTTCCAATATTGTAAATTGCGCACTATCCTCACTTGCAAAACTCGAAATTTGGTTAATTTAAAAGCAAACCTTACAATTATGATAATGATCACTTTCGATGCATTGAATAAGCCTGTATAAATTAATTTTGCTTGCCATCCAATAAGTGGAACGGCCATTACATCCTTATAAACTTATTAGGAGCAATTTAAGAAATTGCGAGGCTTCATTTGTGTTTTTTTTTTCTTCTTTCTTTCTTACACGAATATCGAGACCCGCTTACATAAATCTTTCGTATAGCTGATGTGCGTGCAATATTATTATCACTCGTCACGGCGGATGCCAATATATATCTATATATATAACAGAAAGATGCTCAAGCTGGGCGACCTTGCAAAACCGTCGTGCGGCTGTCTACTTGAGACCTGCCACTTACTACTATTACTACCTTCGCTGCTAGCTTTACGCTTTTATGACTTTCGAAAATTTTTTTTCGACGCTTCCACACACAAAAAGTAGCAGTTTACTCAACCTGCCTTCAACGCTGACAATCTAAAAAATTGAATGTAGAGTTGGTCGATTACGTTGGTATGAATAATAAGAAAAATTGTAATTTAATTCTGAAATAGTACTAAGACTTGGATTATCTCATTGAAACTTAATTTATTATTCATTAGTTATTAATATTTATTTTCTAGTTTCTAAGTATTATTAATATTCATAATCATTTCATAATTATAGTGATGATTTTATCCTATTAGTTATACTGACTAATTTTTATGAACAATTCGAATGACAGCAGAGTCAAGCTTGATTTATATAATTGCATTTCACGCATGTTTTGTACATAATCTTTGTTTCGATAAAAAACAAAGTTTCTTTTATAATAAATGTGAGCCTTGAGCAAAAGCGGAGGCCCTCTAGATTTTTGCAGTCTTAAAACTCGTTCTCTAATCAAAATACCCAAAACGTATTTCTGAAATCCCTTGAATATTTCTGTTTATAGATAATTAATATGTAAAATAGTTGAGCAACTTTCCATCATCATAAAGCTAATCATAGTCAATTTAAATTTAATTTCCTATAAAGATAGTAAATAATTTAAATTACTAGATGCACCTACTAAAATATAATTCCATTTAATTTATATACCCTTTTTTCAACGATAACTAAAACTATCTCGTCCACCGCTTTTCGTTGTATATTCATCTCGGGCGCTATCGTAAATCAGCTACGAATTCAAGTAATTGAAACATCAAACCCTCAATACCATCCAACTAACCACACAAACATTTACATCACAAAGCTGATCTCTCTCTCTCTCTCTCTCGTCGTTGCGCGCGAATCTACCAAACAACCGCTAAACATAACAAAGCACTATCTCGCACTATCACTGGGCCGAGACGATACAATCGTCGATATGCGCTACACACCGACCTACATAACCGATAAACAATTTCGACCACAGCAGCAGCAAAGCGCAAAACTTCAAGCCACTATAATAATACAGTTTTTTTTGTCAGGCGTCGCGCGCATGCGCATGCGCGTATAAGGGGGCCCCCTACACACACAAACACACAAGACCACGCAGGTAAATTACCGAGGGCAACCGCCTGCAGAGACCGGCTGGAAAATGTTAAGTATATTGCGCAAACTCCTTCCACGTCGAGTCGCGTCCGAGTTTCGACTGCGTGACACGACTCTGCCTCGTATATACGCTGGCTCTCGCCTCTCTTCTCTCGCTCGCTCCGTCTCTCTGCTGCTGCTCTCTCTCTCTCTCTCTCTCTCTCTCTCTCTCTCTCTCTCTCTCTCTCTCTCTCTCTCTCTCTCTCTCTCTCTCTCTC
>UELV01001461.1:8063-25865 GCA_900490015.1 Megastigmus stigmatizans
TATATAACAAACCGGGTCGCACGAGTTCCCCCCCCCCCTCTCTCTCTCTCTCTCTCTCTCTCTCTTTTGCGGGAGGCTCAACTTACCCCCAAACGATCGATTTCTGATTCGCCTCGGCCGATACTTCCTCTTCTCCCTTTTCCGGACACCTTATATACATCTATATATTATGCACATAATGTCGTTGATGCGTTGTGTTGCATCGGCCTTTTGTCTCTCTACCGCGACACATGCTTATTCCTACCTATACACCTTTGTCTGCGACCTACTTATTTTTACTTTAGATTGTTTTGAAAGCCGAGCGGTGCAGACGGATGAGTCTATGTGTATGTGACTGTATGAGGCATTTGCAGATGAAATTGATTTTTCGGTGCTTGCTTGGTTATATGGTCGGACTTGAGCAAGTTCGAAGAGCAAAATGTGAAAATTAAGTGTTCTGATACATTAAACAGGATAGCTGATAGAAGATGATGCACACCCAACGAACCTATGATCGATCCACTTACTATTGTTTTAGACTTCATTTTGTAGAATAGAATGATTAATATAATAGCCATCGTATTTCCAATCAATATCCAGTATCCTAGACGACTAGCAACTATGTTATTAGTCGCTTTGATACAATTATCCATCTTAAGTAAATCAATATTGTGTAAACAGCTGTTTCACTGTACTCAACTTAATTTTTCAAGGTTACAGTAAAAGTCTCAAATAGTAATAAAATAAAATAATACACCTTGTTATGAAGTAAACGTCATATAATTTGCAAACAAACTCAATATAACATTGGATGGTGTGCGTGATATTAACATTGAGAGCATGAAAAATATTGTGCACGTCAGTTTTTTAACGCGCTTACATCCAATGGAGGTGTAAATTACAAATGAGTAAAGCGACGCTAATAATATGAAAATTTCAAGTATTTCATTGTCGTGATTGGCCAATAATTGTGGAGAATGTCAACAGCAGTCGGGGCTAATACCGAATGACCAACGGCGATGTGCAATGGCCGATATTGGGGTCCATCACTATTGACTGCGGCCAATTTCGACTGCTCGCCATATTGTGTACCTACACTTGTCTATTCAGGGAATGCGGAGCAAGAATGATCCGATTTGCCTGGTATTTTTATTGCAGAGTCTGCATTATATACCCTCTATGCTGTTCTAATGAGGATAATATTTCAGATCAGATTTTTAAATCGACGATTCTAGTCGTATGGATTATGCGTATGGGCTTTTTACGTTCCTACGCGAAATCACTAATGTAAGCATTGAAGTTTTAACATTTTTACAAGCTAAGCATTAGCAATTGAAGATACCAAATAAACCCATTCTCGAATAATAATAATTGATAAAACGAGACTGAGAACCTCTATAAAGTTTTATCGAAGCAGAAACTCCATCTTATTCTCGGGGCTGGGCAAATCGCATATCGCAGTCAAAAGCAAAAAAGAGAACAAACCGCATCGGATCCTCGAGCCTAGAATCTTGCCCCTCCCATTGGCCCATCTGCAAAACTTTCAAGCTCGCCGCAGATATATACATAAATAAGAGGCGAGGAAGGCGAGGATTCGTGCGTGAAGCCGCCAAGCGTCGAGAGAGAAAAAGAGCACGGGAAGAACGGCGTGAGAAAAGTGGGAGAGGTTAAAAAAGGTTGAAAGAAGAGACGTCGTCGGTCTGTATACTTGACCGTGCCGATGTGCGAGGAATTTCTATTACGGAAGGCTGTGTACCCCCTTCCCCCCACTCCAACTTCTCTCCCCCACTCTTTGAAACTATCGATTTTTATCGGCGACGCGCCAACCCGGTATTTATATATATAGATATCGGCTTCATTTGACTTTTAAAAACGTTCATTTCCGAAAGAATACGGTGACGTATGGCTTTGCGGGAGTTTGCCGGAAAAAAAAAGAGGGAGAGCGATGGCGAATGGAGCGGTTTAATGATAACATAAATACGCGAGAGTTTGTGTTCTTGCGGCTTGTTTTGTTTATTCGATGGAGAACTTTTTTTTTCTTTCTGAATATCCGAGCGTTTTCATTGGGTTCAATTGGCTCTGTGTATTCGGGAAATTATGCACCGAATTGACCGATTTTTGTTTGTGTCGGGATTGGAGAGAGGTGGTTTAGGCTGGATTTTCATAAAGATGAGGTTACAGGTATTTTTCTAACGATTATTTTTGTTTCGTGGCTGGGGATTGCGTTAAAACGATTGGTATATCGACATATTATAAAAACGTTTCATTTTAGTTAAAAAGCAATTCAATACTAGATAATATGTCTACACTTTTTCAGGAATAAAATATTTTACATTTTCAAAAATAACGGTCGTGGATAAAGTCTTTGGTCAGACTTATACTTTTCGTTATAGCTATATGTATTTATGAGCAGATTTAAAAAAGCTGTTTCTCATTTCAATATTTTAATTATTCTTCTATGAATAATAATTTCCATAATGCAGAAGAGATCACATTCTCGTGCAATAGGCCAATTACGAAAGTGTAGACCTTATGCAGATTCAGGATTTTGCTTAAGCTGCAGGAACTGTTATCTTGAAAATTAAAACCTGTATATATCTTTTTTTTCTGATTTAAAAAATGTATTTTAACTAATTGTAATTTAAATAATAACGGATCTTTGGAAAACAATACTGAAAGAAATTCTCTATAGCAAAAATGACAAAAGTAGAAAAATTACAATTTTTTCTATGAAAAAGTACTATAAATATACCTGGTAAAATTTCATATGAACCTGCTAAAATTTACTAGAAACTATTGCAATTTTTCCACTTTTGGCAGCTTGTAATTGAATTACCAAACCTTATTGTAATTTTTACTATAGTGAATTATTGAAATATATAAGCTTCAAAACGATTGCCTTGCTCTACTCGACTATTTTTATATATCGATGATACATTTTACCGAATTTTCTTTTCGGTAAAATATATCATCGTATAAAACTCAGCCGTATCATATAAATGAAACGATAATTAATCGTTGTTCCCGCAACGTTTAAAAAAGTAAATAAATACAAAAGCCACGAAGCATAAATAAACTTGCAAATTCAGCACGCAATAAAGTTGGTTAGCATTTTTACGCCACGCTCACGAATAAAATCATTCTAAAACTCTTCCATCTCACACAAACACGCGCACACGCACAGACATGCCGATGGGTATGTATGTACAAACACAGACGCGCACAAGCTTGTGCATTAACGTAGAAACAGAGAAGCCCGCACACAACTATATATTCGTCATAAAAATATAAAAAAGAAGTGGAGCACACGCGGCGTAGGAATATTTTATTCATGAGCCGACCGAAAATAAAGAGCGCTAAGAGGGAAAAAGCTCACGGCTTCGACAATCCTATCCGAGGCTATTTTCGAGAGAGAGAGAGAGAGAGAGAGAGAGAGAGAGAGAGAGAGAGAGAGAGAGCGAGAGAGAGAGAGGACGAGTCTCGTTAAGAATCAATGAAGTAAAATGGCACCGCGTGCCCGTCACATCCCTGCAGCTCGCAAGGGGTTCGTGAGTGAGTAGGGGACTGAGTCAAATTGACCTTGACCCATTGACGAAAATTTCACCCCCGCTGCCGTCGAAGGGTGGATATAATCGTTACAAAATTTTCACCCCTGCGTGTGTGCTTTTTGTGAGCGGGGATCGTTCGCATAGATCGGCTGACCTCGTTTTTATCAAGAAACCTGTAACGGGCTGCTTGTTCGATCTGTAATTATTTCGGTTTTATTTGATTACAATTTTACAATAATTCGATCATTCCCTGTTGGACAGCTTTGCAGAGAATGACCTTACGTAAATTGTCTAAATTGTCAATGTACACAATGGGTATGAAATTTGTTTGAGTGACTGAATGTAAATTCAATATATGTCAAAGGAGAATGAGCTTATTATGTCTTACAATAAATTATTCAAATCTTATTAAAATGGACACGCGCATCAGAAACGCGATGAGTTTTGCATAATTGACAGTTGAGACAATCAAAGAAATTATATACGTGTTATTCTTAGAACCGCTCGCTCTCAACAAACTCATCAATTGTCTTAAATAATTTCCTGGAATATAATTCAAAATTGTTCTCGAATCTTTTTTGAATGTGTTGAAGTTATCACAAACAGCCTTGAGCTGGTTATTATTCTACTTTATTTTTATGTTAATTCTAGATGTAAAATAAATGCATTAATTGAATTATTTCACCAGCTGAGCTTTGATCAGATTTTTTATTGCAACATTGAAAACAATAAGATGCAAATTCAAGGTACAGTTATATCAGGGTAGGGTGGAGAGGGCAACATTGTAAATTTTGTAGAAACAGGCAGAGGGAAACGCCGCGAAGTGTAATTCGCCGTAAGTTTCAGAGACATGGAAATCGCAATATCTGTACAACGAAGGATGCCAACGGATGTAGGTGATTTCCGCGGAACAGATGCATAACTGAATTCTATGCCGCGTGGATTAAACTTTCTCGACCTCCCCCGCGTCGCCTCAACTTGAAATTACTAATATTACGAATCTCCTGGTAAACTTTGCCAAATCTTCTCCGATACTTTTGAAATATTAATGCAGTAATTGAAGCGAAGGGATTTCAGTCACCAACAAGTTTTTATAGCTGACACTAATTTATGTCGTTACTTTTATGTACTATACAGTATTCCTCAAATGGATTATTTTTTTCATTATTGTAATGTTAGTACGTAGTTTTTAGAGCGAATTCCGAGTAGAGTGAGTAAAGCCTGTGTATGCTGAATTTTAAAATCTTTTCCCTGAAACCGTAATAAATACAATTATGAATTTTTATGAAAGCTATCGCTCTTAGATGTGCAGCTGAATTACGACTGTAATGACCACGATCTGCATACTTATGCATGTTAAAGAGAAATACACTCACAATATTTATAGCTGGGCTTGTTTATGGAAAAATTAGTGCATACAGTACACGCAAACCTAATGGAATATTTCCTTTGAATTATGAATCACAATTTAATTCAATTAAAAAGGACTGATTTAATTCTCCGTTAAAAAATATTACATACTATAATTTATAGAAATGCATTTACATTTCAAGGCTCATTCTAAAGAACACATTTTTTTGGGAATGGAAACTTCTTGTAAAAGCCATTACAAATTAAGGATAATCTTTTCGGAGTAAACAAAATGCTACTTTTCTTGAGCAAGAATAGCAGTACACAGAAAATTTTTCCGACATTTCTATAGAAACATTTTTTTTCTTCTTGTAAAGCAGTCGATAACAATGATAAGAAGATAAATTTTCAAAATTTTGTTCAAAAGAAAGCTTTTCAACCTATTTTTCTATTTATTTTTTTTTAACATCCCTAATTTTCACTAATATTTCTACTTTAGGGATCGGTATAAAAACTATACATTATATAATTAAAAGCTAGTTCAAAAGTGAATAATATGATTCGTGGTATACAACATTTAAAAGTATATTGTTTGCTTAATAGTCAAAATACGTTGCCATTTGATTAACACGTTGCCCAGTCAAACTCGTCAAGTTTATTTCAAACCACTATTAAAACAAGCAAATGAACATTTTTTAACTCTTGATCAAATGTTATGAGAATTCTCCCAAAAACTAAAAGTGAATATCCGTTTCTCATCTCCTAGATATAAAATTTCACACTTCACCAAAAATGATACGAAGCCAAGTATAAAATGTGTACTGAATCATATAACTCCTCGCTAATCCGAGCGATTGCGTAGAGAGAGTGAGCGAGAGAGAGAGAGAGACTGAGGACAGGCAGAGAGCGACCTTGACCTGGTGGCGAAATTTAGCTTATAATCATGTGTGTGGGAGGGTTGGGCAAGCGAGCGGTGAAATTCTCGTGACACGAGCCAATATCTCGCGAGCCGGCCGGTCAGTAGTTGCGGCAGGACTCCGGTCAGACGCGCGTGCCCTGGCACTCGTGGCTCTGGACGCTTTGACTGGCTATGCGGCAGCCGGCAGCTTCTCACTTCTTGGCTTCGCTCTTTTTTGCCACCCTGATGCCATAGACGCCAGCTTATATGTTATCCCCTACAAAGCACACGTGTGCCAGATTCTCTGGTGTGGATATGTCTATGGGACGGATTACTATATGGTTTCGATGTACAACGCCCGATTGGCTTTCCCTTCGTACTCCATCCAATCCACCCTGTTTTTCTTGGACGATTTTCGAATTTTCGGGATACCGTTCGAATGTAATGAAGGTATAGCTGCGTCGTTGAGATATAGCTTTTTCGCTGCTGTACTGGCTTAGTATCAGAAATGAATGAAACGAAAAGAATAGTAGACCAACAAGAAGTAGGACAATACTATTGGACAAACAAAATATCTTTTTCCTACACTAAATATATTACCAAAAGTGTCGTTTCCGAGAATTAATATGTGTACGCAATAATTTCCATATAAAATATATAATTATTTAATAATATTTTCCTCAGGGCGATATCGTAAATATCATTTCTAAACAATTGAAATATTAAATCATTTCCGAATATTTTGATTGACATAGTTTGATTAATGACAATTATTTTTACAAAAATAGTAGGAAAATGATCTAGACTGTAAATTCGGTTGTTAAACATCCGCTACAGTTGCGCGTAAACCCGCATAATAAAAAAGCTCTTCCTTCTTCATGAAAAGGTCATTAGCAGAGTCAGAAACAGGAGAACAAATCCAAGATCGAGCTGCTATAAATCGACGCGACCAAAAAGAAAAGAAAACAACCACGAGAAAAACTCTTAATTTTGTACTTTTCGGCAAGTCAAACGTAACCTCGAAAGAAGAAAAAGAATAAGGAGGCTCGGTAGCAGCTCCCACCTGAATAAAAGTCTAAATTAATAAAGCAAAAAAAAAATAAAAAGAGGAACAAAAGGAAGGCAAGAATAAGAGAGGAAGCAGTATCGCTTCGCGCGCGCCTCCTTTAATAAAAAAACTTTTGTCGCTGTAGTAGTAAGAGCAAACTCGGCGAAAGTCTTAACGAAATCCGGGGGCCGAGCGACAACAATTTAAAATGAAAATTCGAGGCGTCTCGGCGCACTCGAAAAGTCATTCGCCACCGCGGCGGCCGCCGCCCGGCTGCCGGCAAAGAAGTAGGTATAAAAACAGAAGGAGCAGCGAACGCAGCTAAATATGAATAATTATGGCTCTTACTGGACTGGAAACGAAACTCGCTCGTTTAATCATTAAAAAAAGAAGAGAGAGAGCGAGAGAGAGAGAGTGGGAGAAAAGAAGCCTATAGTCGTCTCGCTCGCGTATACCGAGCTGTATTTTACTGTTTTGCTATGCGGAAATCGAGGCATTTGCATATGAACGCGAGCCCCGGTGCATTTACCCTCGGAACTCCACATGTGTGTGTCCCTGTCCCTGTGCACGTGTCTGCGTATGGGTGTATGTGTGTGTATGTCGACTTGGTCTCCATTTCTCTGTCTCTGTTACTGGCATTTACGAACGCGTCCGTCGTTTTGCCGCTAGCCGGTTGTAAAAATCCTAATCGCCGCGCTCTAGAGTGTATATATACGTGTGGCGCCGAGGAATATCGACGATCATTGCCTATTATCTACGATCGATGCCTTTTGTTGTCCCGACGCTTCGTTTTTCTGCAGCGCTGCACTGAAAAAGGAATTAGACAATTGCTCTCGATGGCAAAGTAGATAATGAATGAATGAGATCGATTATCCGAGCATAAAACATTTTCCTGAAGTATCAATTTTTATTCCTGTCAAGATTCAGTAATTCCGTCAGCTTTTATCCACTCGACATTTTTCACAGTCGATCGTGCGCAAAATAGTGGCATAAAAGAAGAAAATGCGCTTATTCGTAGCAGAGCCGAATTCTAAACGAATGTCTCTCGACAGTTAACTAATTGTCACCGAAAATACACCAAGCGGATACATTCATCCCCTCTTTACTTGCGAAATTCAATTTCCTGAGACAAGAGCCGAAACAAAAGCGAACGAAGAAAATATCTGAAACTGCCTTCATCCATACACACACACACACACACACACACACACACACACAAGCGAAGGAAGATCAGCTCGGGACGCGTCAAAGGAATAAATGGATTGTTCCCTCATTATCCTGTCCAAAGCGAAAGGCTGGGAGAAACGAAAAAATGGAAGAGGAGGAATATAAGGCGAAATCCGGGGTACACCGGCAGCGATCGCTCCCACAACGACTAGGTATACACACCTAGAGAGTAGCTCCGCTACATATAACCGCCGTATCTACGTTGTTTACTCTATTAAGTTGACAGCCAATGGCGCGTATCTTTACGTTGTTCATCTTAGCGAAAAAATGCCTTTAGTATCGTAATCGTTATCTCACTAGGAATTGTGCTACAGATACGATTGCTAACTTGTTTATATTTTGTAATTACTGTGATAGTTCCTATTTTTGCCAAAGTTAAATTATCGATTTAGAAGTCATAATAACATTTCTCGAATACAATAAGTTGTATAATTTAACTACTTATTTTTTAGTTGAATTTACGGAACAATGAGAAAATTTATAAGTCAATTTCAAATCATTAACAAACAAAATGGCTCATTAAAAAATCAATAATCATCATTGAAGTGAAAAGTGCCTTAAAACCATTGCAATACACCTCACCAGCAGAAAACGCAGCATAAAAGTTTCCTCATTTATTAAACAAATGCATTTTGCAACTCAGCATTTCCCCCATCAAAATAGAATAACACCCGTGCACATGACGGCAACTTTTTATTCCCTTCAGTATACAGCGGTGAAAGAGAAGGGGAGGAAGGAAGCCAGAAAAGAGTATAAGCTCAGGATAAGGATAATAACATGTAGGAGCGTGCGCCAGGGTAAAATTGTTGCTCCCGCGAGGCTCGAGCTGAGATTGTTTTGCTCGCGAGAGAGAGAGAGGGGGAGAGAGAGAGAAGGAGAGAGGAAGAGAGACCGTGACAATAAGAGAAACTGCGGACAAAGAGGCGAAATCGGCGCTGCGAGATAAGAGAGCGATGTACGCTGCACGCGCCGAGAGCCTGCAAGAATTATTCACTGCCGTGCGCGCCCAACCTCGAGCTAAAGGTTTTATGAGCGGAAACTCCTATCGGCCGACTCCACTCCTTACACCTAAGCTACTGCGGACGAATCGAACATTTGATTAAGATGGATGATAAAGGTTCGAAATTATGCTTATACGCGAGAAATTTGGATAATAAGAGTAATGTGATAATGCGGTAGACCTCATTTGGTCCATTTGGTGGATCAAAATAGTTTACACGGTCCGTGTGTAAATGGAATTGGGATTTTCGAGAAACTTAGGAAATCGATACTCGACGCTAGCTGGAATTTGGCGTACAGAATGAAGTTGATTATTTAGCTGATAATATTTAACTCGATTCAATCAATTGGATAATTGTATTTAAAATAAATTATTGGTAAACGAAAAATTAAAACATTTCTTCTTTACCAACAAAAGCATTTGCTACTTAGAAAATATAATTGCTTGAATATATAAAGCTAAACAATTAACTATTTCTGTGTGAATAAGTATTTTCCGTTAGTTATACAAGTTTATTACTTCAACACTAAACGTATTTCGGATGAATAAGCAATTTTTCTAGGATTTAATAAAAAAAAATTTTATACAGTAGTTTGTATACATTCTTTACGATTCGTACGCATATTCGACACCGTATTAATCTCTGCTCTTTAATTCATTAGAGTGATAAATTCTCGGCAATATGGTATCAGGAAGTATAATGGAAGCTTGTACGGTAACTCAATTAGGAAAGTCATTTCTCACTCAAATCATAGTCATTTTGCCCTAATTACGTCGCGTGCTGCAAAATACATACACTTAGAAAAAATAATTTATTCTCGCAAGTGTAATACGTGATCCCTTAATGCGCTAATTTATTGGAAACTTGAATGCACGGCTGCTTAAGTGACGCCTACTAGTCTCTAATAAATGGTATTTATTTCAAATTTGTGAAGTATTTGTATTGTAAAGTTATGACATTTACTTTGTGCGATCAAATATTTTACTTCTTGGAAATAGGTAAATGTAATAAAACAAAGTCTCAACTTTTATTTACCCCAAAATATCGTGTCTTTAATACACCAAAGAAAATGAAATTTTTATTACAGCGACATGGTTTTAATGAATTTTATACAGCTCAGTGCACAAAACTGTAAGATCGAATCGGTAAAAAATTTAGGTCACACATTAAAAAATAAACAATACCTTTATTTCATGCATTAAAAATGATAACTGTCAATAATTCATTTCTCATCCTACTTGTTAGATATTGGAAAATAGAAAGAAAGGGATACTATTATTATGCTTCATACTAAAATATTATTCAAAGGGTACAAAAATTCTATAATACAAAACATATAATGATGATATTTATTTGTAATCTAATTAAAGCAATCCGTAATTCAATATTTATATTATACATTTTTAATTAAATTTTGAAAATGTCTCATTACAAGAGATGTAATGAAAGTACACCTTACAACATTTGCGTCAAAAAAGTAGTACTTTATTAAAATTTATTAAACTTACTTTGGTACTTAGTCAACAATTTATTTTACACGGTTAAAATTTAACCAAGATATTTTTAAACAGATTCAAGGAGTATACGTCGAAGCGCTAATTCCCAATATTTCCTTACACTTCAAACATTTTATGAAATTAAAAACTCGGTAGGGCATAACAAAACTATTCACGAATTACAGAGAGAAATATGTGGTGCAGGTCTATAAATTACCTTCTAAAAATCATCTCTCTTGCGATGGGCCGTTCGGTCCCCACTCCCTCTTTCGTGAGTGAGTCCTTTCATTTTGCCTCTCTTGGAATCGGCCACGCTTCCTCCGTCTGAAATACATTAAACGACTTTAACATTGCTGTTCGCTTTATCGACTAAAACGTGATCAATTAACATTTCCATGCGCTTCAAAGAACATCAAAAGCTAACTCGTGAAAATAGTCATTAATGTTTATAGGTTTCGAATTTTCATTAATTAAATTAATTAGTTTTTAATAGTAAATAATCTTATTAAGAGAACGCTTCTTTTTAGAAACTGATAGATCTACATTTTTCTAGTAAAATACTTTTTAACTATTTATGTTCAATCGATGTGCAACGTAAAATAAAAGGGTGGCATCTTTTTATTGAAAAAAAAAATGTTTAGCTTCAAAAGAGTTATGTACAATGGAAAGCAGGATCAAAAGTTATATATATGAAAAACAGGAAAGAGAAAACAACTAGGCCGACCTCATTTCTTTTAAATTTTTAAATGCATTTTACTTCTTTGAGATCCGCGGATTCAAACGGGAAATTAAAATATTTGCATTGAAGTGTTGGGCTGCATTGATACCGTCATATTTTGTTTTCCGCAAAAGAATAGGAAAAACATTTTCTTAGAAAACCAACCCTTTTGACAATCCCTAATAAAGGATTGTACTACTGCAGCGAAATGTAATGTTTTTCAAACTTCTCCTCTAGATAATTTTTTTCTCATTCGCGAAATCTAAAAAAAAATACTGGAGCGGAAATCCACTTCCTCGCATCACAATAAAAGTCGTATTCATAGAGAAAAATGCATTGAACAGTAGATGCGTTCAAAGGAAAAAAATTGGTACTCTTTGAATCAAATATAGAAAAGGGTAAAATGATATTTTATCAATTCTATTACGGTGAATGCAGATAAATTGGGTTGCGTCCCGAGAATAAAAGTAAAATAATACACTTTTGAAATGTGATAAAAAATATTTTATTTTCATTCAAGTACTTGATTGTTTCAATCCTAAAAATAACATTCCCGTTTTTGGGTAACAGTTATGCGCATTATTTTATCAGAATTCTAAGTTTCCAATATACACAATAAATTGAATTTTTTGATGCTAAACTTTGACAAGGATAAAAACAAATTTTGTCACAACATATTTAATGTTATATATATATATATATATGATTTTAAATTTCTAAATATACACATAATTCTTAAAGTGTCTCATATTAAATTAAACTGTAATACTGTAAAAAATTATAAATTCCACACTCGACAGATAAAGTTATCACATTAAAATTTCAGTCTACTATCCTTTAATTGCATATATCCTCACTCGTATTACGCTGTCAAATTTAAGTTTGGAAACCCGCATTTCGTGGTGAATAAAATACTACGGTCAATTACTCGGCGGGTTATCATTCGAGGTGACAGTACAACACGTGCAAGAGAGCAAAAAAAAACACAGATTTTTCAGGTAGCGCACTAAAGATAATCAGCAGATTACTTTGCATTTCAACATTTCCCCTTTTGGCTTCGCCAAGAAAATAAAAACCTTTTCGCATTGTAGTAACAGATAAGACGGAACTTTAGTAGATCGCATTTTCTCCGACTGTACGCACTTTAATCCCCAAAAAAGGAAAGGCAAATACAAAAGAGATCCTGAAGAAAATCAACTCTGCCACTTTTTCGCATCATATTATAAGAGATAAACCTGAAGAGAAAGAAAGCCTAAGGCGCCCTTGACACAGGCCCCTCTCTGTCTCTATCTCTCACTCGGTCATATCGTACAGTATCGTCTAGAAGATTTTTCTCCGCGATATGTATGCCCTCTTGTTTTATCCTTTTGTCTTTCTTCATATATATATATATACTCCCATATGTTCTTTTTCTTTCTCTTCTTATTTCTCGTCGAGAATAAGAAGAAGAGGAAGAACGAGAAGTGGTTCTGAATCAATATGGGAGAGAAAGAGAGAGAGAGAGAGAGAGAGAGAGAGAGAGAGAGAGAGAGAGAGTGCGAGAGAGAGTGTGCGAGAGAGAGAGAGAGAGACTGAGAAGGATTAAGGACGAGCAAAAGCGGCGACAAGTTGTCCTTCTGAGCGACGCTCCTATCCCCTCGCGAGAAATCGAGGAGCAGAGAATGCGATGATGTTAAGGGGAATCCATATTGTCTATCCTAGCTCATAGTTACCGACAATGAGCTATTTTCCATTTCATATGTTGAATTTTCAAGTGTTTTAATTTTTCAACCAAAAGCACAATTATTTGTATATCACAGGGATTTACGTTTCTGCTCCAAAAAACCTCAGAAACTTAAAAATTGAATAATCAAAATGAAAAATAAAATGTAGAGAACTAAAAAGGAATACTACAGAGCCTAATTCTACAATGCAAATAACAGCAATAATGGAATTTACAATTTTTTTTTATTTAATATGATAGTTTTGTTAGTTAAATTGTTGTTTTCATTATTGCTCTGAGAATCGCACAACGAGTTGGACCCATCAAAGGTTTACTCTTGCCTTCTTTTTTTTTTTTGAAAGTGCATGGAGATGGACGAGGATGATGAAAATTCCCAAAAGTTTGACTTTCGAGTGTCGCTTGCAGGCACATGGCGCGGCTCGAGTTGGGCTTTTTGAATTGCGAAAGTTTGCGAGATTCGTTGTGGGACGATGCGATATGTGGGTAGGTGGATGCCGAGGAATATTGGAAGAATGACCTTTAATGGCAGATTGGAAACTTATGTAGGCCATCGTTTGCAGCGTGAGGACTGGCGAGATTTTTGAGGATCTATTGATTTTTTGGAACAACTGATTAATTCCGTATCGTTTAAAACCATTTAATTCGATACTAAAATAATTTCTTTTATAAATTTCCAATTCTGATTAATCACTAATACGTAAATAAGATAATGCCAGAAATTTTAATATTCAGTCAATCTTCAAATATCTTGTTTGAAATATTTGTATTGATATATTCTTTTAATACAATATGTATATCGTACAAATAAAATAAAGTATTATCAAAGTAACAATTAAAGGCTTGATTGCAAACACTAATTTCACGTTACTTTCAAAAGCCTGCAGTAGATCTAAAAAATTTATTTATACATACAATGAAATTAATCCAAGTACTTTAGATGCTAAAAAGCTGCAGTACTTCAAGGCTACAAAATTTGCCCTGCGGCAGATAACTTGATGGCACGAGTTTACGAAGTCCTTCAGAATTAGCCCAAAGATCAACGTACTTTCGAAAACTGTAAAAGTAACGTTTACAGAATTGTACTTGAAGTAGCGTCGTTTACATTTCTATTGTTCCTTTGCGTTTCTTTAATTTCTTTTTCTTTATCAGCATTAAAGCTAAAGCAATTCATTACTTTAATTGTACCATTTATTTAAATGAAGATTTATCAGATCGATCTGAAAATTTATTGGATTCAATGCGATCCGTTGGAATCCTAACACGCAGAAGAATTTTTATACATCTCTCTTTTTTGTTTGAGAGAAAAATGAAGTTTACAAAAGTTGTCTGCAACTTCTTCCGGAAAGATTTTCCTCAAGAATCTCTAGAATTCCCTTAGATCAAACAGATATCTATACCGTGACATTCTTAGGATAAAGTATCATTAAGTTATTTGATTCAATGGAATTTTTGTGATTTCAAACTTTCCATAGTTTTTTAATATCCAAAGTATTTGATTAATCTCACTTTTTCTTTTCTTTTATCATGAAATAACTATTGGAAATATCACGTGAAACCAAAAATTGCTGTGGGGTAGCGTAAATAAACTCGATTCCCTCGCGATATTTCATAATGAAATGAAGTATTATATTTGAATTTCAATAATCAAAGTAAATTCAAGGTGTAATAGAAAAAGTAAGTATGTACATAAATGTAAATGTATAGGATTTTGTTTTGGCAAATAGATTTATGCATTGTACTTGGTTAATCAACATAAAAAAAAAATTGTAAAAAACGGTGAATTATTACATAATGGCAAAGGAACCGAATATACTCATAAGTGCATTAGCGCATAAAGTGTAAAATTGCGTGTTAAATTTTTTATACTGTTTATAGGGATATAAAGGTTAATGTTTTAATTAATATAGCCATTAAAAATATACTGAACACTAATAAAGCATTCTTTTGAACATAAACATAATGAGCAACAGATATATTTTTTTTATCTTAATTTAAGCGAACAACCGGCAATTAACTCATTGTCAGTTCCTTATGACAATTTAATAGATTTGTTGACAATTAGCTTTTTACAATAAAATTTTAAAAAATAAAAGTTTTGCAAATGCAGTACCTATCTTTATCTTCTGAAATATCGTTTTCGAAAATCTTTTCGAATGAACAAAAAATTAACATTTTATCAGTTGTAGTGTATTCGAGAAGATATGGCTTTCATTTACTATCAATTGAATTTTATAATTCTCCTGTTCTTTTATACTATCAAAATTATTTTATCCTTTTTTAAAAAGTTCACTGTACGTGGATACACAATTAAAAATTGGAAATATGAATGTTTATGTATTTAATAAACGATTATTTAAAACTAGGTATTATCAAATTGACTGGATTCGAAATAGAAGATATCTTATTAAGATTGTTAAAAGTTCATAAAATAAAAATTGAAAAAACATTGATACGTAAATCAATTCTCTCTGTTATTTTATCAAACTAATTTTCCCCTCGTGACTTTTACCCAATATAATGCATTCCTATCATCCTACACCAGAGCATTCCTCGGGCAACATTGAAAAACCACGGAATTCGAAAAAGCGCAAGTAGTAAGAGGAAGGTACCGCGGAGCCGAAAAAAAGAGCGCTGCGCGCGTTTTTTTGCGGTCGCGTGCATGTGTATGTGTGCCGCGAGGGAGAGAAAGAAAGAAAGAGAGTCGATGTGTCCCGGACCAACGGCCTGGATCGATATACCCTTTTTTCGTAAGAGCAAGAGAGAGAGAGAGAGAGAGAGAGAGAGAGAGAGAAGCGGAGGGAGGAGTGAAGTGGCCGAGTCTCGAGCGCAGCTGCACGTATAGCCACAGAAAAGCGTAAAGCACGGAAGAAGAAAAAGTGAGAGAGATAGAGAGAGAAAGAGAGAAGAGAGAATAATACAGATCACTCTCATAAGGGACTAGCGCAATCGGAAGAGCGAAAAATCGTACTTTATGACCAATTGATTCGATTCATCCGCTTCCGACTAGCGAGTCGAAGAGAAATGAGAAATTTCGAGACATCTATAACGAAAGATTTTTTTTTACAACGCTCAACCCATACTGCTATAAATATTTTATATAAATAATTGAAAATATATTCCTTGATAATTTACGAAATATCAGAAAAACAAATAAACCAAAAATCCCGACTACCGGCTTACGAAAGCTGGTGTATTCCAATATAGAAGTACACCCGAAGCATGCTCGAAAGTTCAGCAGCCAGTACTCGCCCAACATTCACAGTTAAGTTCCTTACACACAGAATCATAATCTATCAAAGGCAGAAACAATTTTGAGGTTCGAAACGAGGTGAAAGAAAGAGCGAAAAGAAAGAGACAGAGAAGGGAAAAGGAAGCGCGCAAGGAAAGATGAAAAACTCGGTCTCTCGCGCTCTCGTCGTTCTTCAGAGAGAGAGAGAGAGAGAGAGAGAGAGAGTCACGCGCCGCCAACGCCGCCGTGCGCGCTCTGTTTCGCCGTCAAAATCAATACGACCTACGTGCCCCTATCTCTCTCGCTCCCTTACGCGCACGCTCGCCTTTCCTCCCTCGCGCTCTCTCTCTCTCTCCCTCTCTCTTTCTCTCTCGCTCTCTCGTGGTTATCCCACCCACCCACACACACGTACGTACTATTCGGCGCGACGATGATACACGAGGCGAATTTCCGTGTAAAACAACTACACACACACACACGCACACACACACATATGTATATACATGCATTTTCCACCACTTGTGCTCTGGTAACGCCAGTTTTCCCCGAAAAGAAAAATGTACGAATATAGACACTTTCTTCGCAGTAGAACAAATAATGAAAGGCACTCACATGAAGGAAATATAAACTGTAATACACTGCGGTATTCGCGACAAATTACCTACCGAAATAACGAGGAACTGTAGGCCAGCAGCGTTAGTGGCAGCAGCGTCTTCTGCTCCTCTCGCGGTTACTCCTCTCCCCCGCTGAGGAAGCGGTTGCAGCAGCATCGGTCGGAGCACCGCATCACCGAAGCTGCAGTTCGTCGAAGAGAGAGGCAAATTCAGCCAACGAAAAAAAAAACAACAACAACAGAGAATAAATACGGGGGAAGGCCAATGTGAATGCGGCTCTGAGACACCAACGCGAACAATATTGTACGCGTGCAATATTAAAACACACACACACGCACGGGGTCAAGCTCTCGCCGTCTGCTTTTTTCTTTTCTCTCTCTCTCTCTCTCCCTTGCGCTCAATCTCTCTCCCTTTATATGTATATATGCAGTATGTGTATCCAGCAGCAGCAGCAGCCGGAGCGAATTTAATACACGCGCGAGGGAGAGAGGGAGAGGGTGAGCGAGTACATATATTATACTCGGACGCGCACGGGGACCCACGCACGCACGTCTCGCGGCGGCAGCAACACTCGCGCGAATAAGCGTATGTGACTACCTCGAGAGAGAGAGAGAGAGAGAGAGAGAGAGAGAGAGAGAGAGACAGAGCGTGGTCAGACAGACAGACCGAGTGAGCGAGAATACGAGAGAGTGTGCGTGTGCGTGACAGGGAGGGAGTGTATGAGAGAGAGAGAGGGAGAGAGAATATGTGTGCGTGTGTATGTGCAGGAAAATCTCACTCTCTCTCGCGCGAGAGACAGACAGACGCGCGACCGACGCGCACTCGCTGAGGGATGAAACGCGACGGATAAGCAAGCGCCGCGAGGGACGACGTGCGCGCCGCTACGAGCTTTTTAGGCGCGCGCATCTGCTGCCCGACCCCCTCCACCTCCACCAGAGACGAGTCAAAGAGAGAGAGAGAGAGAGAGAGAG
>UELV01001470.1:0-11502 GCA_900490015.1 Megastigmus stigmatizans
ATATATATATATATATATATAAATTCTGAGTATGAAGAGTGATGAATATCTTGATTTCCAGGGCCTATGCAATAAAACGCCGATGCACGTGTCTCATTATTTTGTACAAAATGAAATTCCTGAAATTTTTAAAATATCCAGGACCCGCATATCCGGTCATCTCTTCGTTAGTTGATTCCTAGAAAATTGCATTTATAGCAAAAATCTAATAATTAAAGAAAAATATAACTCTCCTCTTGGAAAGTCGTGAACCTTAATGAGACTAATGAATTTTTGCACAAAAAATAAATAAAATTAGTGAAATATTTTATTACTTTTTCCACAACAGCAAAGTTAGATGCATTAAATTCAATTTATTTTTCCACATTTTTCACGAAAAACTTAATTTTTTAAATATTTTTAATTCAATTAATTTTATTATTGAACCATTCCGGAAAAAAATTATAATACCATATTTATCAGTTCATAGTATAGTTCAGTCGATAAAAGTAGTCTTTTTATTTATAAAACCATATTACCAGCTGGAAATTTAAGAATAGTTGTTATCATTGACCTAATATGTATATGAACCGAATATACGTTTTTTTTTTTAATAAACCTGTATCTGCGAAATAATTACTTAATAAAAAAGTCACGCAAATTCAAGAAAAAGCCCTCGGAACTTTAAAAATTCCTTCATTACGTCTAACTTAGCCGAAACGGTCAGACGTACTAACGTACGCGCGTAAACAACATATCTATATATCGTTCTATATATGTACGACGTTTTCACAGTCACGTACAAAAGACTATCCATTTTTTTAACATTCATTTCTTTTTCAAGCTGATCGCTCTCCCCTCCTTCTTCTCCGGCTGCTCAGTGCAACGAGCAGCCTAACATGTCAAGCTGCTCACGTGGCATATCGGCGACCAATCACGGCTCGCTGCGCGACTAAGCAGAATGTTTAAAAAGCGCGACTCTCTGACGATACGGGACCTTACGACTTGGGAACGCTGCCAGAGCGCTACTTGTTCAGGCCCAATACCTTACCCGTCAAACGGCTCCTACCAAGTCGCAACTCCATCGCACAGGCAAGACTCGCAACTGACGTCCTTGCCAAGGGCCGAGTGAGCACTCGCCCAGGAAAAAAGGGACGAATACTTCCCTCGTTCAAAGCGGCCCTTCCACTCGTGCGTCAGGGACAGTGAAGTTGCGAGGTAGTCGGACGGGTAAGCCTGAGTGAAAAAGGGCAATGCGGTAATCGTCGGTTTATTCATTTATTTCGGTGACACGCGAAATCGTCATATCAATCGCGAACTATCACTAGTGCTCTATCGAGATATTTTTTTGTTAAATTAAGAAAAACGAATTTAATTTATTTAAAATCTACTCCACTCTACTTGACGTTTCGACTACTCTCTGAGCTTACGTCAGTACCTTATAAACCATAGCTCCTATTAAAAATAAGAGCACCTTCTCGATCTTTACAGTACAGTTGTAGTTCTCTCATCTGGCCACTGGCAGTACACGTATTTAAAGTCCCGAAAAACCTAGCACCGCCGCTATACTTCACTTTTTCTTTCGTGCGCGCTGGCGATGACGTGTTTTGAGATCCTGAGTTTTGATCTTTGTTTTTGAAGATGGGAAAGTCGAAGAAAAGTTCGTGTGATGAGGAAAATAGCGTAGAGAAGTTATTTAAGAAATTGAAAAAGATTACCAAAAAAGTGTTGAAAATTACGGGAAAGAATTCAGAGAGTGATTCAAAGAAGAATTCAGAGGAGATTTCAAAGGAAAAAACAAATGAACTCCCAACAGTAAGGCGTGATGACGAGAATTCGAATCCGAATATCGAAGAAAATGGGAATGTCGTTCCAGTTGATGAGAATGAGGAAACCAACGAAGTGGTTGATGAAGAATGGCTTAACATCGTAAGTAAAAGATATAATTAGTTTAGGAAACAAAAAACGTGTGACGATTTTATGGATAGATAGTAACAGATACTTGTACGCATATAATATTTTACATAATTAAAAATAAAAACAACGTTGTGCTTGCTAGTGAGGAAAGTCAAAGACGAAAAGCGTCGGTCTATGCTTGTTTCAACGGCAAGATGGAGACAGAGAACACATGTTCATGCTTGCTCAAAGGCAAGACAAGAACAAAGAAGGACGTTCGAGTTCGCACGAGCGGCAAAACATGAACGATCACAATAAAATTTTAATTGATTGGAAAGAATAAATATGCGTATAAGAAAATTTTTAAATTTTTATGGCATGAATATAGTATATATCCCTTTGTTTGAAATTAGTTGGGTAAGAATCCAATGGAATACCAGGCCGTAAAGATGATAATCAAACCTGAACTACTTAAAAGATAGGATTTTTTCTGCAAAGAAGGCTTTAAAAAGGTTGATTCGAATTCTTAGATAAGAAATATGCTTGCTTAAAGGAGCTTTAAGCCTCAAAATTAAACCCACAAATTGCTGTTACGATGAAAGATTTCACTATAGCAAAAAATTAAGTCGCATTAAAAACCAATTTATAAATTCTTAATTAATAATCAGATTATTAAAAATTTATTGTTACTTATAGTAATCATACGGTTGAAATTTAAAAAATTGCCGGTACGGCTCTTTCAATTGTTGGATCTTTGATTACGTCAATTGACGAGGAAAAGGATGAGGAATTAGAGTTAGATAGCATTCTTAAGAACCTTTGCGATACCAGGAAGCTGTTGATGGTTATTGTAAATAAACAGTCAAACTCTCGAAGGGCCTTCATTGAACCAGGGTTATCCAAAGAGACTAAGACTATTTTAAACGATACAAAAATAGACGAATTTTATATGGTGCTGAATTGTCAGAAAAAAATAAAAGAAGCTAAGGCCTTGAACAAGGTTGGTGAAAACTTAAAGATTCAACAAGTCAATATGCCTGTTCAGCCAGCAGTACAAGGAAAGTCGAATTTAAACCTCAAGACCCCGTTTGTAAGACGTCCATTGGCATCCCAGACGGGGTATACACCTTCAGGAGGACGTCCGAGACTACGGGTTTATGTAACAAACAGACTGAAATTAATTAATGTAAGTATGAAAGCGGGAAGGTTACCAATTTGTATTGTAATGTATATCAGGTTATAAAATCCCAAGAAAATAAATTAAAAAAACTTTTGTGACACTAAAAATCAAGGAAGATTTGAGAATCTTCAGATTGCAATTAATAAACTTATTAAAAAAGGTGCAGTAATACCATGTACTGAAGCCGAGGAGCAGTTTCTATCCCCCTATTTTTTAGTTGATAAGCCGGACAGCTCACATAGATTTATTTTAAATTTAAAAACATTTAATAAGTTTGTTGCAAAACAAAATTTTAAGCTTGAAGATTTAAGAACTGCTGTTTACCTAATTTTTCCAAACTATTTCTTAAGCTCTATAGATCTGGAAGATACATATTTTCTCATTCCAGTCCACGAGGAAAGTAGGAAACACTTAAGATTTCGTTTTAAAAACGTTACGTATGAATTTGTTTGCTTACCTTTCGGGTTATGCACAGCACATTTTATATTTACCAAAATAATGAAACCGGTGGTTCGATTCTTAAGAAATTTAGGATTGTCATCAGTGATTTACCTGGACGATATTTGATGTATCGAAAGTTCCGTAGAAAAAATTAATTGTAATGTTAAAAAGACTATTAATTTATTAGAAGAGTTAGGCTTCCTTATAAATCAAGGTGGGTCTAACTTAGTACCATTTATAGATGCAAATATTTAGGGTTTATTATTGATACACAAAAATACGCAATTGAACTACCTCAAGATAAGCGAGAAAAAATATTTTCCTTAATAATTTTTTTTGCTAAATCGTAAAGATTGCACAATAAAGGAGTTTGCACAACTAATTGGAAAATTAGTTTCATGCTGCCCAGTAGTCGAATACGCTTGGTTATACCCAAAAATTTTAAAGAAAAAATTTTTCAACTTACTTTTAATGATAATCGTTATAATAAAGTAATATCTATTCCAGAACTTGTAAAAGGAGAATTATTATGGTGGAAAAATAATATTAAAAATAGTATTCACTATACGAAAGATGGAAATTTTATTATAACTATTTATCCAGATGCGTTAACGACTGGCTGGGAAGCTTCGAATGGTAGAATACAAATATACGGATTTTGTTCATCGGAAGAATGTAAATTTCACATTAATTTCTTAGAATTGTTTTCATACGTGAATAAAATGGGAGATATCAAACTTGGTTAATTTAGTAAATTAGCGAGAGGGATATGGCATTCGGCTGAATCTAGAAAAATTATTTTGTTAGCTTCATATATTCCATCAAATAAAAGTATAATTACAAATAGATTATCGAGACTAAAAAATACGGACATGGAATGGGATCAATTAAACAATATATATTGGTAATAACCAAGAAAGTGTAAAGAGTTTCGGTCCACCTAATATTGATTTTTTTGCTTCTAACGAGAACAAGAAATGTAAAAAATTTGTTTCATGGAAACCAGAAATAGAAGCCTTTTTTATCGATGCTTTTACTGTGCAATGGCATAGATTTTATTTTTACGGATTTCCTCCCTTTTCTTTAATTCTTAAAACTTTGGGAAAAATAAAACGCGAGAACGCGTACGGTATTATAGTAGTACCTATTTGGAGAAATCAACCATAGTTTCCTCTTTTTGAGAGTTGAATGTTAGGAAATCCGATAATTTTTTAGGCTAACCCTAATTTATTATTATTTCCATTCAGGAAACAAGTACACCCGAGAGCAGATCATCTCAGTTTAATTGCGTGCAGAGTATGCAGGCAAGCTTTTATAAATAAAAATGTACCAATAGAACAGAGTAATTCAACTGTAAAACAATAAGAAACTGCATTAAAGTAATGGGATGAATTGTGCTGTAAAAACTCTATAGAGTTCCAAGATGTAGATAAAAAAATGTTTTAAAGTTCGTAACTGAACGATACAATTCAGAAGCATTCTGTGGAACAAAAAGTGGGTGAACATCTAAATATAACAAGATTTATAAAAGGAGCTTCAAATCTCAGACCACCAAGGCCAAAATACAGGTGTACTTGGGATATTTCCAAAGTTCTGGATTATTTAGAAAACTTAGTTTAGAAAATTTAAGTTATAAGACAGTCATGCTTTAAGCGTTAAGGGCAGCCAAAGAGCGCAAACTCTGTCCAAAGTTAGGCTAAGTAATATAAGAGAAACTTCTTATGGATTAGAAATAAAAATTCCAGATAATTTAAAGACATCAGGACCTGGAAGATTCCAGCTTGCGCTGCAGATTCTAAGATTTATAAGAAAACCAAATTTATGTGTTGCATCTGTAATATTGCTTTATATAAATAGAACTAAATCAATTAGGAATAATATAGACTTGTTTGTATCGATAAAGAAACCAATTCATGCTATTAACACTCAAACGCTTAGCAAATGAGTAAAGAAGTGCTTGAGCATATGCGGTATTAATAAATAAATAACGACCCTTGTTTGGGCTTTTCCCTCAATTCCGTGAGGGTTTTTACCCCGAAGCCGAGTGTTTTCTTTCCAATCCTACCACTGACTCATCCTTCCTAAATTTGTACTCTTTTTCATTTAATTAATAATATTAAAATTCAAGTGGTTTACTTTGAAAGATGAGGTATAGCGGCGAGGAGTAAGAGAAGAGGAAGGCGGTGCTAGGTTTTTCGGGACTCTAAATACGTGTACTGTCAGTGGCCAGAAGAGGAAATTACAATTGTAATGTATTCGAGCGAGGACTTTACGGAATTTCGATTTATCTTCACTTACTGGTAAGTTCGTTTGATTGGTCAATTTTCAATTATTCAACAGAGCTGTATTATGTTACAGTGCATATAATAATCAAGAAATTCGTAGGTTATATTCCTAATATTACTTATACATGCATATTAAAACAAGAAAATAAAAGGATTCGCCCATATCAATATAGGTGACAATGAAGGGTTAAACCCAATTTCGCGATATTTCTTTTACGATCTCGTGAATTTAGTAATATAGGCATGCGCACATATGCCAGCTCTATGAGTACCATCCCACATAAAACAGCATAGAAATTCATGAAAAGATATAGAGCGCATAGCGAGACTCAAGTTGTATACATATGCATTATTCGCGGTGAGGAACAGAATAGGAGAGGGAATAGAAAGGCTCAACTTGTCGGGAGGACAATGCAGAGAAAGGAAGGGGCCGCGCTTGGCTACGCTGTTCGCTGTCAGAACTGTACGTCTCGAGCGCATCGCGCATTCAATCCAAGTCCCTGGGCTTGCACTCGCCTCCTCTCCCCGAAGTTCTCTTTACCTCGTCGAGCGAATGGAATTCTGGCCTCGCACCCTCACACCCCACCCCCACCCCCCGCAATCCACGAAAGTTGGATCTAATGAAACTTAGGCAGAGAGACGTCGCACTCAGAATGCCATTGTTGACTGCTGATGCGCTGCTCATCCGAGTCTAAGGTTCTAAACACAATTATAATCTAGTCGAGGCATTGATTACCGGGACAACGACGCAAGCGGTGCAGTGCGCTTTTTTGATGTGCAGCTGACGAGAAGTTCAGAAAGTATATGTCTTTCGCTGAGGTATCATAACCGCGAGTAATTTCGCAGCTGGTGAGGCGCTGATTTGATTCGCAACTGTGCCGCCGCTCACGCTAATGGAAACGGAAGTTTCATCGAGCGTATAACGCTGCTATGTGGGAGAGAGAAGCGTCCTTCAAGGCTTAAGCAGTCTCTGCTTTTTTAATTATTTCCAAGAGACATTTTGTGTTTTTTCGTGGGTAGGAACTTGGTGACTACTAAAATTCGAAATATTAATCCGATCTATTCAGGGCTTTGATACTTTGGATACGAATTTTAGAAGCGTAGCGTAATACTAATTTCGTATATGTAAATCGATGCATTAAATACTAAAATTGGATGCAACAAACATCAAAATTCGACTGAATACACATTTGAATTTTATGGAATTAGTAAGCATTTTCCGTTAAAACGCTGGTGAACGATAAGAAGCTTAAAAAATATTTGTAATATTTTCCATTTGTCGAAAATCAGCCAACTCATTCATTCTTCGATTTTCGCGCTGATTTAATAATGTTCGCCATCACGCATATTTGAAATTATAAATTACAATATGTTTTTTTCAACAGTTGGCATACTTAGTTTTGAGTTCAACAATAAATAAGGAGATTTGTCAATATTTAAATACAAGCCTGAGCCGAAAGTCGAGAATCGCTGGGATTCAAAAGTGAAATAAAATATTGTTTCAAGTTGGGGTACTACCTCAGTAAAAAGAATCGATATGATAAGCTTTTTCAGAACTGTGTTTTACGAGAAAAGGCTTAAGTTTTACGATCGCCCATCACTGACCAGAACTGACTCATTCTAGCTTTATATATGAGCTAGGTAGATATTGTCTCGTAAATCGATCTTGCCAACTGAAATTTATAATGCTCCTCAGGTAAATAGTAAAAAAAATTTAAGCAGGTCTTTAACGAGCTTATACCTCCATTTTTACCGATATTTCATTCTAGAATTTTATATATAACTAGATTCAATTAATTGTGATCCATTTTAAATTTTATTTCTGCGCTCAGGAATGTAATTTTTCGTTTATGGTCAAAAATAAAACTTTTGATTAAATCCTGCGTAATTTTAAATTATATAAAACTAGTTCTATATATAATTCACCTTAATTACTCAACGTACGTTATAGAAAATATCTACACTTGAAAATAATGAGTTTTTGCACATAAAAACTGTTAGCAATTTATTTAATAAAATTTTGAAATCTGATGAATACCGAGTTGAAATAATTATTTATAATAAATTTTATAACTAATATATTTATAATTTGTTGTTGCACCGTCATTTCTAGAGCATTATACAAAATGAAATATTGCTAAGAAGTATCTACTTTTTTAATTTCTAATTTTTTTAATTCCAATACGAATATCATCTGATAAATAATATTAAATAAATAAAAAAATTATATTATTAAATAAAAAGAGCACTAAATAATTAGTTTCTGTCAAAATTATCGTTTTAAAAATTAATTAAATATAAAATAAAAAAGTCAGGAAAACTAATTATTTAAATATGATATCAATACACACACGCCAAATTATCCGTATCTTGTATCACATTAAATGCGGTTAATTTGAGGTACAGAGATAATATAGAAATGAATTGGTCATTGATCATTCAGACAGCTATTATCGTTTCGATCTATCTTTGTGAGGCATTCACGACATGCATTGAGCCCTGTCAGACGTGTTTCCTATTGCAAAGACCACAAAGACGGGATTATTGATGATACACGTCCGCTGAATCAGATTTTCACATGAAACTTGCATGGCGTAGTTTACTAATCTTAGATGTGCTCGTTTTAACGATTGATTCGTGGATTATTCGCCTTGCAATGCATCTGTTTATGTATGATTTTTTATGTTAAGGTAATAAATTTGATCTATTATTTTTGTAACCTTTCTCCTTTCCACTTTATTAAATATTTTACGTTACTTATTAGATTTATATAGATTTTTTATACATATATTATTATTTGGAAGATTAATACTGTGAATGATGAAAATTCAATATTATATTTATAAAGAATTTTAAATCAAGGAAAAACAATCTCCTAATTTACTACAAGCTTTTTAATTTAATAAACATTTTCTGGTGCTCTAGTTATATCAATAAAAATTTTAATTTGAATTTATTTTTCAAAAAAGTTTATCTTGAAGAAATTTAATTTTAAATACTACGCTTACTGACTATTCTACTATTCTACCCCCTCTAACAACGTTGCGTTTATGCAAATCAGCTTCACGGTACAAAAGAACAGTGAGCAAAAATTTGTAGTCGATGATCAAGAATATTTAAATTGCAGTTGAGATCGCTTAATCAAGCAACACCTCAGCACAATAAAAGAAAGGGCGAAAGAGACTTTTATAAGATACCGTAATTTTAGAACGCCGCTGGTCACAAAAGGATCTCTTTATGACGCCTCGAAATGAAATCACGCATAATAAAAGGTAAGTCTTTGTAACCCTAGCGAAAAAAAAGATGGAAGGAAGAAAATTGGAAACGTCTCCTCTTGTCTCCCAGTATAAGGAAAACGTTAAAAAAGAGGCTTCGCGCGTCTCATTCAACGCGAATCTCTCAACTTACGGCTGCTCTCTCCATTCTTTTCCCACAACGACATTTTTTCCTCCTGTGTCCGCCTGTGGTCCGCCTTATATAGGCCACGGGTCTACGTACACGCGGGCCAATGCATAACGGCCGCTTAAAAATGAATAGATTTCAGGGCGGAGATTAAAAAGCGCTGACGTCCTAAATCCGTCGAAGGAACCACGGGCACTCACATCCACATCCACACACACCTTATACCGTGACTTATACTTTCAACGAGTAGATAGATGCACGTCCGCGGGAATTATATTGCAAACGTACGAGCTTTCCTTTCGCGAGAGAGAGTGAGAGAGAGAAGGGGCAGGAGGAAGAGGGAGGAGAGATGCGGAAGGGGGTCGGTTGAAACGACTACGCTCGTAAAAGCTACTCGAGGGTGCTAGGCACGAGTTTCGAGGGGTTTTAAGTGCGTTCGTAAAAGCGTCGATATTGCGCTTATTGCGCCCTCTTATACTTGGGCTTTCTTTTTCTTCCCTTCTCTGCTGCACCTCCCTCCCCCTGCTAGCGCTCTTTTTTCTTGCTTTGCATTTCTTCGCTTTTTATTTTAACCTTATATTAATAATACATGCTTTTTTATATCCTCGGGCGCGCATAGTTTTGTGAAAACATTGATTTTAATTCCTTGCCATGCCTCGTCGGGTCCGTACATTTGTGGACCAGAGGAAGGGAGAGGTAGAGAGTGTATATATTTTATATCCACTTTATGGATCTGGTATGTTTTCAGCCACTTTACTGCACATTGATTGAAAATTCAAATTTAATGCGTTTCACCGGCTTTCTTTGCACCTCTGCGCTCGTGATAATTGTATTTTAAATTCTTTTAGGGAAATCTGAGGGAATTCATCTGCGTTTCGCCGGTATATGTGTAAAATATGGGGAATAATGAAATTCTATAAGGCTAAATGAAAGCGCACTTTGTAACGACAATCACGGTATTATTATTAATGAAACCTTATCAATTTTAATGTTAATATCATTTACTGTCAAATAATTTTGGAAAATGTTTGCTTCTCAGATATATACTTAATAAAGTTTCATGAACTTAAATTCGCAGCTACTTATACATATATAGTGCATATTTTTTTCGTTTTTTCTTGTAAGGCAATAATTGAAAGTATATGTTACTCCAATCAGTTGTTTTTCAAATATAGTCATGCATTTAGCGATTTTTAAATAAAAACTTTATTATAATATAAAATCATAATCCGGATAATGACATATCTGAAAAGTGGCTTTATCATGATGAACCGTTTTATTATTTATTTTATTTTTTATTAATTATAAACGGGCAATATATCCTTACATAAACACAAAAAATCTTTATAAAACGCATGGCTATTAAATATTTTCTCGCTCAAAAATTTGATAAAATAAAAGATTATAGTCTACTTCCAAACTTATTAATCTCCCTTTAACTGATTCGCTAAAAAAATCGCCCTTTTTCACCAAAATAAGCTGAATGCATAAAGTTGCGAATAAAATACTTGCAATTATGATCACGAGCGGAAGCAAGTCTCACTTCTCTCCAAATAAATCGTGCAAAGCCTAAAATAGCTGGAAAATTAACGGCGGCAACGATAGATAGAAAAACAGAAAGTTCAAAAAATGGGATGTAATTGGTGCTTTATAAAGCGCTGCACGCTATGGCACTGGACATGTGATCGTCGACGCGTGCAAACCTCACTGCTTTCCCGCAAAAAAAGGAGGAGCTATATACGTATACACAGAGATACATGCAAAAATTCCACACGGAAGTCGAGACAAAGGGGCGTAAGACTCCTCTCGTGTGTCTTTTCATTCAAAATATACTCTGGCGCGTGGCGCGCACTGTCGTAACCCCTAGAATATTTACGAGGTGACGGTTGAATCTATGGTCTACGGCTAGAGAGAGAGAGAGAGAAAGAGAGAAGCAACGCCGGGAGGTGACCGTATAATAATTTAAAGCGTGTTCAGCGCATGCCGCATAAACTTGCCACTTGCCGCTCGCGCTCGCGCTTCTCTCTGTGTGCCACTGTTAGCCCTTTTGACCGCGGCGGTGGTGGCTCCTCTGTCCCGCGCATTATTTAGACGACGCGCAAGCTTGTAAATACGCGGGCCGCAGCTCTCTCTCTCTCTCTCTCTCTCTCTCTCTCTCTCTCTCTCTCACCATACTCTTTCTCACCCTTCCACGCGCTTTCGCTACTTGCCGTCGTAGTTTGTTTATCTGGCCCGAAAATATCATAAACGCGCGCCAACTATTCATTGGGGGGGAGATGTTTCATCGGCGTTTCAGTACATATATGTATAGGTATACCT
>UELV01001481.1:4449-16522 GCA_900490015.1 Megastigmus stigmatizans
GGGGGGGGGGGGGGGGGGGGGGGGGGGTGATAGACACACCCGAGAAATGCTTGTTGAGCTTGTTCAAAGAAAAGCCATTGAGCTCCTCCTTACACCCAGGCAGAAGCCCCAGACTCCTTAGCCCCTTTCAGATGTTGTTCTCTGCGAGAGCATCGATCAGTCGGTTGTAGTAAAATAGAGACTCGCTTTCTGTTTTCTCGTCAGTTTGTCCACGAAGTACATTAAAAGCGTTTCAAAGCGAAGGGTCTTTTGTACGTTTATACCGTCGATACACTGCACCACGTTTTCGATACAACTGGACTAACTCTGCGTCAACCCAAGGCAGCTTGCTCTTTTTTTGAATAAACGTTTTAATAGAAGCTTGGGACTCGGTTTCTCCCATGAGTATGTCACAGAGACAGCCCAGAACCTGTTCTGTATTGACCTATGTCTTAAGTACATTTTCTAACGTAAAAGCTTTCGCTCTTTCGATTTCCAACATTAAAATAATAGGTCTCCATTAAAAAAAAGTTGACCTTCAAAAGACCTTGAAGATCAAGTTCAAGGTTAAAAGCAAGGTCACTATTACATTACTCATTTTGAGTTGATGAAGAAATGTCATTATTATCAATGGAAGGTATTTTATCTTTTCTCTAAAATACCCAGACCATGTTTAAGTTGAATTGACCTTCACGTAACCACCAAGGTCATACCTGACCTACAATCTGAGTACATGTTTGTATGTAAAGTTTCCCGCTCTTTCGATTGCCGTTGTCAAAAATAGGGGTTCCCATTTGAAAAAAAAGGTTGACCTTGAAATGACCTTAAAGGACAAGTTCAAGGTCAATACCAACTTCTGTATACTGAGCTTGACCAGCTTAATCTAGAATATCAGTAATGATAGACAATGAAAATGAATCACCTATCGTTTTACATTAAGGGTTCTAAAATCATTAACTGAACGCCATTATTGCGTACCACTCCTGATCGCCCCTCTCCACATCAAGCTTGGCCTTATGAAGCAATTCACCATAGCTCTGGATAAAACAGGTTAATATTATCCGCATTTACGACAAAAATTTTCGAAGATTTCTGATGGTAAAATCAAAGAAGGTGTGTTCGATGGACAGCAAATTCGAACTTTATTCAGGGATACTATTTTCATAATAAAAATGAACGAAATTGAAGAAGCAGCTTAGCTTAGTTTTCAAGCAGTTGCCCGAAATTTTTTGGGAAACAGGAAAGGTCCACAGTATGAGGAAATTGTTGCTACAATGGTGAAGGACTTTAAAAATTTGGGATGCTTAATGAATTTAAAACTGCATTTCCAGCATTCTCATCTTGAAATCTGGGCAGGTGGGACGAAAATATAATGGCAGGCTTTTGTTGGATGCTTAAGAGAGACACGCAAAGGAGAGGTAAAAAGCGTAAAAGACACCCTTTACACAGATCTTTTGAAGAAAAGAGAACTCGTTTCAGTATAAATAAAGACGTACCAAGTAGCCCTCATTAGGGCTACATGATATACAAAGACGTACCCGACAGCCCTTGACAGGGCTACACGATGCACAAAGCCATACTAAACAGCCCTTATCAGGGCTATGAATACAATCCGCTAGCATGAACTCCGTCTGGTATACATCGGGTTTCGTTAATGCCGACGGTAGAATTTTTTTCATTCAATACAGAGTTACAATCGCATTCATCAGTTTTCGCTAATGCCAACGGTAGTATTTTTTTCATTCAATACAGAGTTACAATCTTATGAAATAAATTGATGTACAGTAAGAATGGCTCATCATGTACGGCAAATGAAATATAAGTCATGGATGGCAGTTTTCTTACTTCCATTTCTTTTGCTCAGTTTGACCTTGAAGTAACGTCAGTACTGTCCTCATGAGGTCAAACAGATTTCGGATTCGGATTGAGTGACCCAAAAACCTTGAGTGCTGCACTTGTCACCGCTTAAATAGGTTTTTCTCAATTTGACCTTGTAATGACCTTTATCCTGACCATTAGAGGTCGAACAGATCCTGAGTTCAGATTCAGCGACCTCAAAAATTTACAAGGATGGTGGTTGCCACCGTTTAAACGGGTTGCACTCCATTTGACCTTGAAATAACCTTGACCCTGATGTTATATTCAGCATGTCAAATACTAAAGACGATATATGTCGCATCCCCAGGTCAGAACAAAATTTTATTTTATGTGGCTGGATTATTAAAAAAGAAGATAAACTTATTACGGATTGATATCTTAAACCTACTTTTTCAGGTAGATTTCTTAACTTTGATTTTAGTCATCCTACATCACATAAAAAGGGTATGGTTTATTCTCTAGTCGAAAAACCAGTATTATTAGCTGATGAAAAGTTTCATAAAAGCAACATTACATTACTCAAGCAATTTTTAAAAAATAATAACTATCCAATTAAATTAATAAAATTCCATACTAACAAAAGATTGTATTGAACACACTCTGACAATGATGAACAGTCAAAGAAAATTAATACAAATAATAATAATCTAAGACATCAAACGTTCATTACAATGAAAATTCCTTATGTTAAGAAATTTTATGAAAACATTTTTAAAAAAAACTTAAGAGAATTGCTGTTCAGACAGAACCAAAAACATTTAATAATTTGAGTAATATAATAAAAAGGGGTGCAACGATGCGCCTGCATACATTGCAGTAGATTTAATAGCAAGGATAAATAAATAATATGCGATAATTATAAAGAGAATATTAAGAATAACTAAGTTAGAATAAATTTTTCGATATATCAATTGTAAGCGAAGCACGGCACGTGAGAGCGAATATCTGCACAAAGAGGAATCCCACAACTCTCCCCCGACCAGTGTACTACATGAAGAAGATCGGAACAAAACGGAAAGGCCGATTACGACATAAATCTACAGCGGCCGCTCGCGCGCCTACGATAGCATAGTACAGTAGAGCGCGCGTTATAGATATACTAATGTATACTCGCTCGGCCTTTATATTCGACACTCTCGTTGCCGAAAATCAGTTTCGCTCGGACCAGCGACCGAGCCGGACGGGCGAAGCTACTGCTGAGCATTAGCATTAATCGAGCGCACACGTTTAATACCTATGCGAATCCTTTTCCGGACTAGTACTAGTATCAATCAGTCGTGCACAAACGGCTGATGGAAATTAACTCTAGAGAAAACCCTTAGATTTGCGTCGTAAGCACACGTCTCAAGTATAAGGAGTTTTTTCCTGTACCTAGGACCGTCGGAGTACGGCTCTCGACCCGTGCGCACACGAAGACAGATAGTACCGAGACTGATCAAAACCTGAAATTTAGGTGTGGAAATCGGACGTACTCGATGGCTAGGTATATAGGGTCATCGATGATGGAGTCTAAGTAGTGCGCTCCGTAGCTTTTCGTGTCTAAGTGTGGGAATCGGACATGCAATTTGACCGTATTCGATGTCTAGGTGTATAAAGTGGCCGACGATTCAGTCTAAGTAGTGCGCTCCGTAGCTTTTCAGTCTAGGTGTATAGGGTCGCCGATGATGGAGTCTAAGTAGTGCGCTCCGTAGCTTTTCGTGTCTAGGTGTAGAATTTAACCGTATTTGATGTCTAGGTGTATAAGGTCGCCGATGATGCAGTCTCATTAGTGCGCTCCGTAGCTTTTTGTCTGTAGGTGTGGAAATGTAGACGATTTTCCAATCCGTATTTGGTGTTGCTAGTGGCGCGTCTTCCTCGATTATCAGCCCGGGATTGTGAGAAATTTACTGTATGAATTTATCCTCGTATGATTCCCTTGCGCACGTCATCCTGAAAGGATTTTTATTTTCGTGATAAAACTTGGTAAAAGACGGGATAAGACGGGATAAGGGAAAAAATTTATTTTTTGTAATCTTTTTATTTGGAATTTAATAATATCATTGTTCCCTCATCAAAAGTCACCCGTTTCTCTTGTATATTTGTGTTCTTTTTTTTTTGAATATTCTTTCTTTTGGAAGCTGCATAATGTTAGGGATACATTCCGTATAATATGTATGCTCATGTGAGCATGGATACGTAAATTAATATTTTGGTAAAATGGCAGCTTTACACTTGAATCAAATGTTTAATATTGTACTACAGTATATTAATTATCCTTTGCATAGCCTCTAATTTAAACAATAATTTATTTATTATTTAAATAGCCTTTAGTTTAAATAATAATTTATTTATTCCCATTTTGTTTTCCGGAATTTGTCTCCCATGCATAGATTATAGACGTCAAGGGAATACTTTGATTTATGCAGTTTATATGTACAGTTTTTATATATAGTTATGTATATGCATATGTTGCTTTCGAACTTGAGAGAAACAAAAATCGATTGCGTTTATGAGAAAAAAATATTTTGTAATTCTGAGCATAAATGTATTTAATATGTATTGTTACGTGGGGATGTTCGGTTCGGGGCTGGTTATTGGGGATTTACAATAAGTGAGACCGGTGTTCAGAATAAGTCGTATATTCAATTAGATTAATCGTGAGAGAGAAGTGTTCCGCGTCGCGGTGTCGTCCAGACTCCTCGAGACGCGTTCCTCACCTCGGTTTCCTAAGTCTCTCCGCCTGGAGGGAGGTTGGATCTTCTCACGCGAGTCAGCAGGATCATCTCCGATGATCCTGCTTATCTTGCGTGATAGTCCAATTCGGCGTAGGGTAGGTGTCAAGTAGGCGCTGGCTGCGCGTGGGAACGCAGCAGCCAAGTCGCGTACGTGACACGTCCGAGGCCGCGTGGCCGACGCCCTCGTGGGCCTTCCCTTCCTCCAGAGGATTGACTATCCCTATGCTATCTATCCTATGTGCTAAGTTCTATGCCTCTTTCTTGGTGTTTTGCGCAGCAAAACACCATTATGCTTCCTATGATCTGTGGGAGAAAAAGAGGATATTTGGCCTAAGTCTCGTTTGGGAATCTGGTTTTATTTCGAAAATGCTAGGTTGATTTGCTGGCGGCCTCTTTTTCTGCTTTACATTTTGTTTTTATTTTTTTTCGTTTTGTTTTCCTTTTTTCTTCTAATTTGATGCTATAAGTTTTATCCTATCTCTATCTTTCTAATTTCTTATCTTCTGTAGATAAAAAGGGAGGCTTGCTGGTTTTCCAAAACTTGAATTTTCGTTTCCACAATTTTACTATTACTATTATTATTATTATCGTTATTATATTGTTAAGTTGTTTGCCTGAAGCGGCCTCCTTTTTTTCTTTACAAATTAACTATTCTTAATCTACTCTATCCTATCTGATTTATTCTATTTTAGTTCGTTCGTATTTATGTGTGCCTGATTATTTATGTGTATGTTATGGTGTCTGTGTGTCTATTCTATTAATATTTCATTTTATATTATACTAGTGTGTTTTTCTCCTCTCTCTCTCTCTCTCTCTCTCTCTTATTTATTTACATGTCGTTCTTTGAAAGTTCTGTTTTTATTATTTCTTTCTTTAATAGATCATTTTTAATTTTTCTTCTCTCTTCTCTCTTCTTATTTTTTTCGTGTCTTCATTTTTGACTTGTTTGTGTTTGTGCTTCTCTCTTTTTTTCTTTATCTGTGCAAGTCGTTTTTATGGCGTACCTGGCCCTCGCTCCTGGGCATTGCACTTGCCCTTGCTCGTAGTCGGCTTGTGTCAGCTTTCGCTGTTCGGCTGTTCGCTTGGCGCTTCGTATTTTGCTGAGGCGCCTTTTTCCCCACGCTCCTGCGCTCGCTTGCTATCTCTAGGAGCGGCGTTAAAGGTCCGATTGGGACAAATCATCTGTCCCCTGCTTCCTTCTATGTGGGCGTCTCGTTCTGTGTTTACGTCGTCGTCTTTTCATTGGTGTTCAAATCGCCTCCATTTCTATGCTGTTCTGGTGGTTGTTCCTTTTTCCTGAAAACAATCTAAAATAAATTAATAAAAGGGGACCCCCCGGAGAGAGGCATTTCCAAACTATAAGTCCGGTTATTAGCAATCTTATAGTGGATCCGCTGTATATTAAGGTATCTTGCTTGAATTTCTCGAAACTCCTCGCGGTATGCTTGAACTCGCTGAAGGCCCGTGCCTTCGCGGTGATTTGCTTCAGAGCTGTGCCTGTTTTCAGAGCATCTGGGTTTGTTTCGCTCTGCGATTTTATTTTCGCTACATCGTCTAGTAGCGAATCGTAGTCTAATTGTTCGCCATTTGTCTCGTTTCGTATTCGTTTTAGTATCGCTTCGATGTTCAATTCTGAATTCCCTATGATTGTTTCCGGTGCTTCTATTGTAATTTCGCGTGATGCTATTAGTCGTGCGTCTGTCGTGTGCGCTGAGCATTCTGGGCTCAGTTTTAGTATTCCAGTTCCGTTTATTTTCCTTGATATGTACCCCTTTTTTTCTACACTGAATAAGCTAGTATTCTTCACTTACTGTGGAAAAAAACCACTTATTCGTTGCGTAAAGTCGCAGCCAAAATGTTTTGTGTAAGATTGCCACTTTTATGTTGCAGTCGCTCAAGTCTGTCATTGTCATGTTTAATATAATTTTGAGTTCGCATGGCGCGTATTCTTTTATCTCCCGTACCGGTTCTATGTTTCTGCAAATTAAGAGGCTCGTCTTCTTTTTGCACTTGTCTATTGTGTGGCCCCTCATGGAGATGTAGGTGTTTGTCTCCCTTTCTATGGCCGTAAACTGATTCTCGGGCCAGATGTATCTGAATGTGTGTGTGTGGTTTGTCGTGTATTGCTTGTGCGGTAGTGGGGAGGTTTTGTATAATTCGTAAATTTGCAAATCTAGTAGTGGAATTGTGATATGGTAAGTTAAATAAGAATTATTGAAAAGTATTTTTATGTTAGCGATTTCGAAGAGCTCCAAAAAGGAGTCGGCTGCTTCCAGTGGGAAGGCTGCGTCTGTCACTGTCTTTTTAATTAGTGTTGCTGTATTCGTTATTAGTTGCGGGTCGATGAATTTCGGGTGTAGCGCCCCTTTCGCCGCGAACAGGACCGCGTCCGTTATTATTTTCGTATTTAATGCGTATGTCGCCACGTGTTCTTCGATGATGGTCGTCGCCTCTTCGAAGGTGGCCTGCCGTTGGCTGTCATTGATTATGTTCTCTAGATTTTCCAGCTTTTCGCTCATTGGCTTCCTCTCCATGGCTTCTCTCAAATTCCTTTCCGATTCCTCGTCCAGCGTTCCAAAGAGTAGGCGGCTGAGTTTTCCCACAAATGGTAATACTGAGCGTCTTTCCCTCGTTGTGCCTTCTTGGCTGTGCCCTTGAATCAACTCTATGATTTTCTCCTTGTCTTCTGCTATTTTCTTGATCCGATCTTCTAGATTCCTCATTCTGAGATTCTGTGTGCATCCGCGGACGTGTGCCAGACAGGCTTCGTATGTGACTTTCCATACACGTGTAATTCGTCCATATGCTGAGAGATGTGGGCTCAGATTAATCTTTGAATTATTATCCAATTGGTGCTTGTTGTTCTGAGCGTGCCAATGTTTTCCGTGATAGCCCCAATGTTTGTCTCTATTTGCGATACATAAAGCTGTTTCGTTTGTATCGCGCTCGTCCATCTGTAACGAGATTCATATTGGTAGGGTTGTGTATCATTATGGCCCCGTGATTTTGGGTTTAGTTCTACTTATTTTCTTGATCTGTTCTAAGTTGTGTTATTATTTATTTTTTCCTTATGTTCTTTTTCTGTCGAGTCACCCGTTATTGTTCTGCTTTCGCGCCACCCTTGATTACCCTACTCGCCGATCGTCCATGCACGTGTCACCTTAGGTCTCTCTCTGTCTCATTTAAGCGTTCAATCGGTTTCCCTCCCTCTCTTTCTCTCTTATTCTCATGCTCACAGTCAGCTGCTCGGTTGTTGCTATTCGTTCTGCTACATGTCTCTCTCTCTCCCTTTTCTTCTTTCGCCGTCTCAGTGTCACTCGCCTTTTTCATATGTTTTCTCTATGGGGCTGACAGTCGTTCCTTGTTCTTTGTATCTGTGTATTATATATATTTTCTTTTTGGAAGCGGGGGAAACTGTTGTTCTTTGCCCTTTCCTTTGGTGGTATCTCCTTGCTTCATCGATAAAACGATTTCTTTTCCTGTTTCTTGACTTCATTATCCACTATTAGGGTTTCCTTCTATATCTACTTTTTTTTGACTTTTCTTGACCAAAATCTGTCCCCCTTCTTTCGATGTCATTAACCGGTCTTCTGTTGCCATTCGCCTCAAGTTTGGCAATTGGGCTTGCGTCATTTCCCAGGGTATTCTTTATTATGTAACGATGTTGCTCCCCGTCGCTTGCCGTCGCATGGCATTCTCCGTGCTCTTTGCTCGCCTCTATTGAGCCATTTTCTGGTTAGTATTTATAACTTAAATTAAATACAAAACTAATAATTAACAGTTATTTTTCCCAATTGGAATACCTCTGATTTTTCAAAGGATATTGTGGAATGAGTAGTTTCTTCTTTTGTTCTCTCACCTCGTGAGGAGAAAATCTCACGGTGAACACTTGGGTTACGTATGTTTTAATTTTGCTAGTGTTTATTTTTGAACATTCTGACACGTTTTGATATGAAAAGGAATTTCTTTTGTGTAAAAACAAGACTAAATATATTTTAATTGTACTCGTGCCTATTTTCTTTTTTTTTTTTTTTTGACTTTTCTCTTATAATTTTGGAAAGCGAAAAATCTTTTGGTAACAAGGCAAACAAGCTTCTGTATGTCGTCATTCCTAATTTCTTTGAGACGTTTTAAAACAGATGATTTATTATTATTTTTTTAGACAAGCAGTTCAAACCTCTTCATATTCTTATATTTTGGCGTTCATTTATAATTACTTTGAGATATTCTAAAACCGATAATTTATATTTTTTTTGTGATAAGTAATTCAAGCTTCTGCATAATTTTATTTTTTTTTTGACGTCAATTTCCATTGTCTCTGAGACATTCTAAAATAGATAACTTATATTTTTGAAATACGCAATTCAAACTTCTACATAATTTTATATTGATGACGTCCATTTCTGTTGTCTTTGAGACAAAAATAGATAGTTTATATTTTTGAAGTAAATAATTCAAACTTTTGCATAATTTTATATTTATGACGTCTATTTCTGTTGTCTTTGAGACAAAATAGATAATTTATATTTTGAAATAAGTAATTCAAACTTTTGCATAATTTTATATTTATGACGTCCATTTCTGTTGTCTTTGAGACAAAAATAGATAATTTATATTTTGAAATAAGTAATTCAAACTTTTGCATGTTTTTATGTTTATGATGTCCATTTCTGTTGTTTGAAATTTAAGTGGAGTGACAGGAAAGTGATTGTTATGACAACTTAATTTGTATTTTTTTTTTTTTCTATTGACCTTGTCCTCTATGATGAATTATATGGGTATTATAAAATTATACTATTCGCACTCTACTATTACTACATACTTCGCACTACTTAATCTCTCTACTACGTTATATATTTTTTCCATATTTATTCGCCCTCATTGGCATACTTTTCTTTTCACTATTCCTTGTCACTCGGAGTCCCAGTTCTCTTCCTCTTCGACCTCCTGCGCTCCCGCGCCGGCCCGTGCTTGCTGTGGTCTGCCTCTTGCTCTTTGTTCCAGCCGAAGCCGGATTTCTGCTTCGTGTTACTGTCTGGTCTGGTTCTCCGTCTTCGTCTTCCATCTCCCTGATAGTAATAGATAGTCTATCCATTCTCTTTTTTTTATTCTTTCCGGTTTATCTTCCCAACCTCTGATCTTTAATGATTTAATCGCCTTGAACTGCGTCTAGTTCCTCGGGGACCAGGCCTTCAGTAGAAGTTTGTTCACAACCGCCCTTCTTTCCTCTGGGGTGTCTCCTCGTTCTCGTCTACCAGGTTTGAGGCCTCCTCCTCGTTTTGCGCTACCTCCGCCTGCTCCTTCATCCGCTTATACATCGAAAGGAATCTTCCTTCCGCGTGTGTCTCTCCAGTTGCTGCGGCTCGTTCGGCTGTCATTTGCTCGGCTCTTATTCTTTCCAGGAAGGCGTACATCGTCGCCACTTGGTGTCTCTTTTTTTTCACTTCTAACACTTACACTTTTTTTACGGTCTTTGCCCGCTCGCTTTTGGACTCGGAGTGAGGCCGAGACGCACACACTCCCTGTTCTTTTCCTCTCTTCTCCAAGCTTGTGGTCCGGCGTCTATTCACACTCTGTCTAGTTTCGGCAATGAATTAGGCCTCTGTGTCTTGGTTAGCTGGTGCGTGCTTATCTGCTCGCTTGCTTGAGAACTCTCCGCACTGCTCCTTTCTTGTGCGCTTTTGTCTCGGCACTTGTTTAGAAAATAAAATTCTTTGGGCGACTTTGTACCTCGCTTTTCAACTATTAGTCGCACTTGCACTATACTTTGTCCTTATATTTACTTATTCTATATAAAGAAAAACTTTTCACTTGCTTAGCACTCTTTTCGCTGTTCTTCTCCCTTTTCTTATTTTCTTTCGGTGTTATTTTCTCCTCCCAGCACATGTCTCCCCATTGATCTGTCCTGAAAGCCTTAAATTTGTCTATCTGTCCCTTCGTCCTGTTTTTCCAGACTGCGTCCAGCAGAGTTCTTTCTCTTGCTTCCAGCTTTTGATCCAGCTGTGTTTCCAATCGGTCAACTTGGCCCGCACTTACCCTCCTTGCGCGCCGCTTCTTTCCCCGTTGTTTTCGTTTTGGGTTTGTTACTGTATCTTTCCCTTCTTGTTTGCTGTCTATTTTCATTTCCGCCATTAATTGGCTCAGCTCGCTCTCCGTTTGATCTTGCGGGGGCTGTTCCTCTTCCCCTACGTTGATCAGGGTGCCGCATGGCACCTCCTCGGTCGGGCCCCTACGACGATTAAAATTGTGTTCGTCGTCGAATTGTCGCATTTGTTCCCATAGTCTAAGCCAGCTGTTGTCCTCCCACTCTGTCATGGTGAAAGTCGATTGAAATGGAAAAATTTTAGTCTGTACTTGCACTGATCACCTCTGAGCACCGACTGCGGCCGAGTCGCACACTCTTCTTTTGATTTTCTTCAACTCGACGCTTGTGGTTTGATGTCTAATCGCGTTTTGCAGGTGCCTGGTGTCGCCGATGAATTGGGCCCCTGTGCAGCAAGTGAGCTCGCTATGCGATAGAAATTCTGACTTCGTTCGCAGGCCACGTGCTTATCTGCACGAGCTCTCCAACCACTCCGTTCTGTTCCCTTCTTGTGCGTTCTTACTATTACTTAGCTCTGCTGCTAGCTCTCACTCGACTGAAGACCCAAGATTTTTCCACTGTCTGATGCCTCTACTCTGCTTTCTACCTGCAATTTTCTCTCAATGCCAGCCTCCCCATATAATTTTATTCTGCGCCTCCTTTCCGATTTTTCCACTGAAAAACCGCGAACAAGAAGTCAAAAGTTATAAAGCTGTAAAAATGATTATAAGCATCAGAACATCGATGGCGAACTTTTTGTACATGGCTTAAGTTTGTTGCCTGAAAGAAAGAATAGATCAGGAATATGTCCGCCATATTGGATCCGTCATTTTCAATTTCAAAATTTCAATAATAAATTTGTAATCACCCTTCCTAAAAACCTCCAAACTCATTAATTTACGTAAACTCTAATCGTTTTTTACGGCTAAGAAAGATAGTGTGGGGATCCTTGTCCGCCATATTGATTCCGCCATTTTAAATTTCGAAACTGCAATGGAAAATTTATTATTCAGAAGTCCCAAAAACCCCGAAACCTAACATTGAAGTGACCTGAAATCGTTATGGTACTGTTATATGGATTTTTTGACCACCATATTGGATCCACCATTTTGAGTTTCATATTTTCGATGATAGATTCGTAGTCAGCGGACCCAAAAACAGTCTAATATACGCATTGGGGATATAGTCCCCCACTTTTAAAAATTTTGTCAATGTTTTTTCTTCAATTTAGCATGACGAGTCAAAATTTTAGCCGCCATATGTACTCCGCCATATTCAATTTCTCAAAACGCCACTTTTCTTCTGAAAGCCTCTTAACAGACGAATCTTTTGAGACCTTATACGTCTCAATCGATCAAAGCAATTTTTGTGTAGATAGGCTGATCGATTTGACATGAAATGTCCCATATATATATATATA